>CABFWB010000146.1:66025-90534 GCA_902151455.1 Timema bartmani | reverse complement strand
CTGGGTGCCGGGCAGTAAACCACATCTCGCGGGCACCCGGCGCAGCCTTTGGCCCCCCCCCCCCCCAGTTTCAATCAAATTAGGATTGATTAAAATATTTACTATCACCGCTTGGTCCTGTAGACTTATAATGGTGAGATCATGTTGAAAGGTCCGGGCTAAATCTAATAATTAACTATTTCCTATCATCCTGATACTTATGTCATGATAAGATGTAAAAGAGAAAATGATTTCTCTACTCCCTTAGGTGTATTTTTTAAAACCATATTTTTACCATGGATTTCATGACAATGCTATTGGAAGTGGAACCACAAATCATTATGTATGGAGCTCGCATCGGTGGCCACATGGTCTAGTCGCTTCTCTCGCAGTAGACTAGACTGCCTATGACGTGGAAATCGAGGTTATAACCTGCATTTTGAGTTGTGTGGTGTATAGCCTATTTGGTTAGATAAAGAAGTTGAAGGAATGTGTATATCCAGACAGAAGGAATTAGATTTAAATTTAAGAAAATATAGATATATTTAACTTTTTAAATTCAATTGCACTAGATCCGCATTATTTAAGTGCAATGGATTGAACATAATCTGTATTTTATGCCAGCTTCAATAAAATACAGTTAATTATACATTCCCCATCTAAATAAAACACTAAATCATTATTTTACTAATAATATTGATACATAAATAAGTGAATTTCTAAAGATATATAATATGAGATTCTTTGTTAAAATTAGATTATAATATGCATTAATGGTTTATCATCCTAATTTACAAATATCATGTAACACTATTGAAATAAGTAATGTACAAAAGCTTATTCGTTAAGTTTTATAAATTAGTAAATATAACAGAATTAACTTATATAAATATATGTTCTATTTATTATAGATATATTTAATCTTAGTAATTAATAGTTAGCTAAAATTTTCTCTAAGCTGCTCGTTTTTATTTTAGATCATATAAATTTTAACTTGTCTGTTCGATCGTCATATTCCTTTGTTTGAGATTTTCATATTTTTAAATTATACCTTTATACGGGAATATAACTAGGAAATAAACTATATAAATTGTCCAGTTAAGTTGGCATGCTTTGATTTCCGTGTCGCGGTGTCATTATAAATATAATTTAATATTTATATATGATATCATCCATATAATTAAACTAAATAAATAAATTTATCTACATTACACCAAATGTGTTTTATTCTACCCTCTAGGAATAATAAATTACAATGTGTTTTTTTACATGTATTTTTTTTGCAACGCATTTTACTACCCGTTTGGTTTATTCGTATCATTAATATTAATAGGGTAGGGATGAAGACGGTATAATTTAGAGAATATGTACTGGAACTTTAGTTGATAGGGAGTGAAAAAAAAACCCCACTCAAAATACACTTTGCTGCTGTTCGAACCCCAACCACCCCCCGTAACAGTAAAACCACACCATCCGAGGTTGAACCTTTGACCAGCATTCACAGCGACACAGGATTTTCCAAAAAAACTGCTAGCCTATATAAAGACATAATATTTGTGATAAGGTTGTACTATAGTTACAACAATTTATTGGAATAACCAACCAATTTAAAAAAAAAATGAATGACCAACGTTAAAACAGTCATACAAATTGTTTATAGGTAATATTATTTTTTGGTTTGAATATGTAATTATTCTCGCTTTTCTGGCTCGTCGGTTCTGAGCGGTACATTATTAATTCCCATCTAAGTGCATGTCGAAAACATTAAATACACATACACATGTATTTACATAATATTCTCATTCATTGTTCCATTCAAGCTTTTCTCTTCACATGAGACCTATACGGCGGACATCCATACATCCTACATGCGATGTCACACACAGACACACATACACACACATACACAAGTCAATTCCTGTTCAGGCGAGCGTAACTCCAAACAACATGCTGTAACAAGCTGATCATTACGGTCATTATTCTCTCATTTTGTTACTTGTTAACTTTTGTTTGTCGAGTAAACATTTTTCCAGCCATTCATTCATCTTTCCAAGTGAAGTGAATCTGTGGCGTGGGAGGGGAGGGGAGAGAGAGAAAAACTTGCCATTCGCGTGTTTTTGCTGTTGACTATGGCTCCGACAATACTAGAAACATTACAATACTGCAAATAAACAAAAACATCAACAATGATATATTTCGTCTATTAGACATATCAGGACTTCTTTTCTTTGTGTACATAGAGATATTAATAACGTTTGCTAACCACCTAAATTGCCGTACGTAATGACGTTTAATAGAAGTCGTTTCTGAACGCATCATGCGAATAGTAAGTCTCCGTTTCCCGACAGAGAGACCAAATTTTACTCCATAGTATAAAAAGGTAGTGAAAATAAACTCACTAAAAAGATTTTATTTTCTAAGATAAAGACTAAAAATAGTATTGCTTATAGAAAGGTTGTGGGGTTTTTTTTTCATGTCTCACCCGTGTGGGTTTTACGCATATGCGCTAACTATTTTATTATTCTATAGATGAGGAAGGTTGAATTTTTAGGAAGTGTACCAACATCTGCGCAAGGAGAGTAGAAGACCATTTAGTAAAAAACTACACTCAATACACCCGTCTTGGTTTCAAACCCCGATCTCTCCATCTTCAACAACTCAGTATATTGTGAAGGTGACGCCTTACGGATTAAAACATCCATCCACCGAAGACAATGGTTTTTCCACCACTCTGCCATGAAAATGCAAATACACTTCCTCTAAATTGTACCTCCTTCCCATAGTGTAAATAATCAGATGAGTAATAAGATGCGATGCAGATACAATTTTTTAAGCTATAACCTAAAAATAAAATAGCCCTTATAAATATCCTCCACTCTTTTTACTGTACACATCATAAAACAAAACCAGCCAAGTAAAAAAATAAACCACTTCTTCCAACGTGTACATGAAAGTATTTTCGTGATAAACCTTCCCCTCCTCCTCCCTTTCCTTTGTTCCCTTCCCTTTTATATCCAATCAAATTAAAGTTATGTTACCTGGTACAGGGTCGTGACTGAAGAGTTGAATCTCCTGATTGGTCAGCGGGGATGCACCACGTTCTTCATGCTTCATATTTTCTCCAAATTATACACCTTTAGTAGTGTTAACATTGTCTGGAATGAGTGCAAGAAAGTGTTAAACAATTATAGAACATTTTTAACATCATGGAGGGAAGATTTGTGAGTTTGGAAACGGCACACAACACAAATCATTGGCAACCTATGTTTGTATATTTCCAAAGTCAATCAGTTTGTGTTTTATTTCATTTAATCTACAATTATTGTAAAGTAGTGTTGTAGAATTATTGTAGGAAGAAACTTTGAGACAATACCATATTATTAGTGTTGATAGTGATATTATCTATCAAAAAGGACATATTAAAGTCACATCATCTGACGTATGAATACATGGAAATAGACTTAGTAACTTCTCTAGCTGTTCCTTTCCAGGATAATAATAACCATACCGTGCATAATATTATCTCCTGGTTATTAACACAAGCTAAGGGTGGTTAGCATCTGGGTCTTAATACACTTATAATTAGCTCCAAGCCCTCTTCGGTGGCCGCATTGTCTAACGCGCTACTCTTGCAGTAGAGTAGACTGCCGATGACGGGGAAATCGAGGTTCAAATCTCGGTTGGTTGTATTTAGGGTGGTTATTCCAAAGTGGTTTTCCATTCTTTCTCTCTCCAAGAAAATGTGAGTAAGCTTACTCTAAATAAAGCCTTCCTAATCCCAAAAACCATTAGCGTAATTAGTACACAATCATATAACCTGAACGGATAGTAAGGCACAGCGCTAAAAAAAAATATCTAATTTACTCGTACTCCATCTGTCAGGATACCAGTGGGCAAGAGGATTCATGCGTCAGTATCGTCTTGACTGGCTTGCCTGTGACTGGGAGGTCGAGCTTCAAATCCAGGTTAGTGGTTTCGAGGGAGTTATTCTTAAATTACTTTCCAGCCTCTCTTCACACCAATTTGGATACACGTCCTCAGAAAATTTACAATCTTCATTCCCTACCTCGATGAGAATATAAACATAAAATGTAAAGGCCTACACATTTTACTGCCATATATTGTAACAAGTAAAAAAAAAACATTCATGTAGTTGATTCAATGGTTACCTTAAAAGTTACAAATGCTCAAAATGACCACCATCAGCACCAATGCATAATCGACAATGATGTGCAACAAAACGACATAATATGTGGATTATTTTCTATAGTGTAATAGCAGCACAGGCATTTTCATTTTCGTGTAACATGTCCTGCAGTGTTATTAGTTTTTGTTTTGTACACAGTATTCTTTGGAATACTATACAGTTAAAAGTACTTTGGCGATTGCACCTCAATGACATTCTCCGTTTTCCAATAAGACTTAAGAATCCACTTACGTTGCTCAAACGAAAAAAGTGTCTTCGCCATTTTCATTCACATTTTTGTGAAGCCACCTGGCAGAATGTACCACTACTAAACTACTGAAGGTAAAGTTAATAGCACTGAATCTAATATTCTCACTTTTATTTTTATTTAATTTCCATTTTTATGTTTCATACTAACATTCAAACAAAGTGCTTATACATTTTATTGGAATATTTATATAAGAGAAAGAGAGAGAGAGAGAGAGATAGTAAATACTGACACTTAATTACAGTTCAATTGTCATCGGTAAAACCATATTTGGCAGTTGGAGATTTTTGTCTGTTTAGCACTGTTTCTCGCTTCCCGTTCGGTAAACATGTATACACACCAATTACGCTAATGTTTTAGGGATGAGGGAGGTTGTATTTATAGGAAGTGTAACAGCATATTTGGGGAGGGAGAGTTTGAAACCATTAAGAAACAAAACCCACCCTCATTACACCCAGACCTGCAGTTCCCTCAGCGTGTTGAAGGCTGGATGTTGATAGTCGTCTCCTAGTCGGGGGAGAGTCTTTCTCGTTGAGGTGGTTTTAAATCATCTCTTCAGACAAAACTCCGGTGAAGTTATTTTAATTATCCTCTTAATCCATAAGCATCAAGTAATTAGGCCTACCAATTATCGTGGCAAAATATTAAAATTTATATCATACTCCCTTCCTGGCTACTATAGTATTTACACCAAAGAACTAAGGATTTGGAAGGTAAATTTCAGAGTAAATGTACCAGAGTTTGCTTGAAGGGTAAGCAGGAAACCAACTAGGATAAAAAAAAGTACAGCACGCCGGGATTTAAATCCCAACCACCCTAATCATCAAATCTATCAATAAGAGCCCCTCACATCTTTGTCCTTATCCACACTGGTGAGGGTAGCATTTTATTATATTTAAAAAAATTGAATCATTGAAAGGAATTGAACTATGGTCAAAATTACAACTTGGACAGCGAATCGAACATAGTACTTTTGGCTTCATGCCAATAATCTCGTATTCAGAGCAATTCTTTCCTGGTGGTAGTTGTGTTGAGTCTAATAATTGTAGTTTCTGGCGAAAGTGTCCACTCGGTATTATCCACAACCACAGTTTACGGTGACCCAGTATACTACCATGTTCTGAATTGTCCTAAATAATTGGTGAAACCGGTTGGTTCTGTGGCACACAAATCCAAAGAATTCAAGTTCGATTCTCATGAACGAGTTTTCATTTTTAAATTTATTGAATTTGCTCATGTGAACTATCGTAACGTATCAGTTTGTGATACACATGAGCTCAAAGCCTTAAGATGAAGTTTTTCTAGTTAATTATAAACTTAACTATGCACGTAAACATATTATTTTTCGGGTTTTAAACACAAGCAATGAGAGTGTAGCAGTGACAATAGGAATTTATCTGAGATATATCCAAATTAAGAATGAGTTTAAAGATCAGTAACCTCTACATTTTGATTTTTTTTTTTAATTTCCTTAAAGAACAAAATCTAACTATCTAAATCCGTACATTAAATTGGTAAACACATTCTCTTTTCTCGTAGCTTTAACATTAATCAGTAGTCTAACTAAAATAAAATAAGTAATCAATATAAGTTAAAATAGTTTGAGATTATTAAAATAAACAAAAAATATTTTTCCAAATTAAGTAAAAAAAAATTTTTTTAGTAAAAGTTCAATATTTTATTTTTCACAATACTTATAAATGAATCTAAAAATAATATTTATATATTTATTTCAATATCAAGTAGATACATTTAAAATGTCCAATCTAGAAAACTGAGATTAACGGCCTGAGGTTTCGTTGTGCTAACCACATGACACTCTATTCACAAAATCAATCATTAACTGACAGGCGGCCGCCGCTTGGTTCATATGGCTCGATTGAGAGATCACGTCATAGTTTTTTTTACATTTAAAATTTATAATTTACATTTGGATGCTTCAGTAAACAATAAGAAATACACCCGCATCAGTGGTCACGTGGTATAAGGGGGTGGCCAGACTGAGCGCGCGAGCGACTAAAATATAAAATAGAACACATTGGTTGTAATGAGAGATGGCCAGACTGAGCGCGCACGCTTGAAAGATAGAACTGGTTCTATTTTTCAAGCGCGTGCGCTCGACCCGGTACAGTATAGTTTACAGGCGCTAGGCAATATTATTGTGTGTTGGTTCATTGATTGCTCGGAGAACTTCTCATTTTGACATTTTTATTATTATCTATAGGTTTAGCACACTTGCTACTAACGGCCTAATTTAATTGGTAAGATCATAAAACATACCTATATGTTTATATACATATATATGTAAAACTGATATGTTAAAATACTTTAATATTATCAAAGTAGGCCTTTACAAATAAGAATCACCATTAGCGGGGAGAGAGGATGAAAAAACCACAACAATAAATCACTTGTTAAAACCCCCCTCAGTTCACTCAGCCAAGATTCGGAGCCTCCTCGTCAACAACTTACTAGAGCTATTTGCTAATCACGCGCTCGCTCGTACGCTCGCCATTCTGGCCGAACCCTAACGCGCAACTCTAGCAGTAGACTAGACTGCCGATGACAGGGAGATCTGGGTTTGAATCTCGGTAGGGTTTACTGATGGTGGGTTTTTCAAAATGGTTTTTCCACTCACCCTCCATGCAAATGCGGTTACACTTCCTTTAATATAACCTTCCTAATCCCTAAAACCATAATTGTAATTAATAGGCTACATATGCTTATGTCCCGAATGGGTAGTAAGATGCGATGCTGAGAAAAATAATTGTAACTAAACATGAAATTTAATAGGAGTCTCACATAAGCATACACGCCATTGTACTTGGAGAAGTTGGAATATTATCTTATCATTTACATTTGTCTAGCAACGCCTTAAACAATGCAGCCTTGGAACTTCTTTCAAACCCAAGATAAAATTATTATAAATTTGTTAATATTAAAAGATATCTTTCATATTTCACGCCACACAGTAATTAATAAAAGTATAACTCGTGTAAGCCTACTTGACTTTATACAAATATTTATAACGTAAGAATTATTTAAACAACAAATTTAAAGCTAGATGTTGGTAAGCTTATCAAAGAGGTCGTTGTGGCCATTACAAAACGATGCTTCTTAAGATAAGTTTAAATGAAAATAATGTACAAGGCAATGTAAAGCAACGGAGAGTGAGAAGAAGTATATTGGGGGGAAAGGAGAGGGAGGATGAGGGAAATAGTGAGAGATGAATTAGAAGAAGAGAAGAGTAAAGTAACAACACAAGACTATCGTTCCCTCATTAAAATTAAGTGGCTTTTCGATAATGATGGAGTTGGAACGTGGTTCTGAAAAAACTAGGACGAGATAAACAGAAGAGAAAAACAACATGGCTGCCTTTTGGAGTATGGAGACGGTCACTTTATGAAAGACGTAGGAAGATACCCTAACTAGCTCTAAGAATAAAAACGTAAGTTTTTCTAGACAATAATAATTATGAACTTTGGGATTCATTTTGAAAAAAAAAAAAAATACTTATTTTAGTTTTAATGAATGCTTGGATAGAAATTTCTTATTTTATCATGAACGCAAAAAAATTACGACAAAGATAGCATCGTTTTATGCCGTTCTTTTTTTTTTATCGCTGCGTCTTATTACTCATTCGGGCTATATGCATACTATGTATTAATTGCGCTGATGATTTTAGGAACTAGGAAGGTTATAATTAAAGGAAGTTACCAACATTTGCGTGGAGGAAGAGTGGAAAACCATTTTTGAAAAACCACTTAACCAATATTCGAACCTCTATCTCCCCGTCATAGGTGGTTTAGTATACTGTAAGATTAGAACGTTCGACCACACTACTACCGAAGCGGGTAGTTACAATTTATTTGTGAAATTCTGTGCCTTGTTCTCTTCACTGGTTTATATGATGGATTTATTAGAAATATTTGTTTCAGTTAATATCAAGTTAGCTCAGATTACTTTGAGTGTTTAAACGGGGAGTTTAACTAGATTCGATATCCGTAATTAATAGTTCTTTTAAGGAACTAGAGCCGGAACAGGTACCCAAAAAGTAAATTTCTTTAAAACCAGAACCGGAGTTGATTTTATATTTTTAGGTTAATAAAAGTTATTATCAGTTCTTAAAATTTACAACGTTTTATAAAAATAAATTATAATTGCATTTTATGACCTTATTTCTGAAACTTTATTTTATTTTGAAAATAAAGTTTTCCCTTTTCCCTTTATTATCCAAAGGATTATAGAAGTATCAATGAGCATTTAGCAGCAATAACTAATGAGTTCAGATTTTTGAGGAATGATTATTGTCTAATTGTGTAGGGTTTTCTCATTTTATTCTTTAGGCTAATATCTTAAGATGATGTATTTAACTTTGAGTGACATCAAACATATCTAAAAAAAGAAGAGTATTGATCAATGAGAAATCGCCCATCCATACAAGAAGTCCAAACTAAATACGAAGACATTTATTTAGAAGTGTTATTCCTAAAAGTTAAACAATTTAAGTTGTTGTTGGATGGCCGGTTCACTTGGAGGGGTATGTGGGGGAGTTTCAAATTGTTACTGTCTTAAATATCAAGTAAGAAGTAGTCCAAAGTTTGTGTTCATTGTGTGTAATTGTTCAGACATGCTTTTATAGTTTAAAAAATAATGAATTATTTGATATATGGGGCGAAATAATTACTACCCGATCCGGAATAAATTTAAATGACGTAAAGAGTGAGTGATCAAGGATATTATTAGGATGGTTCTTAATGTAAATTACATAAAGCTGGTATATTGTAACCCTGCATATTACTCATTTCTTACCGTGGTGTGTCTACAAATGAAGGACTTCAAGACTATACTAACATTTAAATTAAAAACGTACAAATTGAAATTGAGAATCTTGCTTTAAAATGATTAAAATATCCTGTTAATATAATATTTTTATACATAAAAAAAAATTAACAAACACAATACACTATATATAGATGATTTAAATATTAAGAAAAATAAACTAAAATCATAGATCTACACTATTTCTTTTTGGTTACGACATGGTAAATAGCTAGTTTGTTTGCATCAAACCAGGCTTAGATAATTTATTGGTTTTATCAATTGAAAATACGCATGAATTAAAGTGTTTGTATGTATATTTATATAAATTAAAAATAAAATAAAATTATTTTCAAAACTATAAATAAAATTCTATGGTAGCATCCCAAAATCGAGCCATACTGAATGAGCCGCCTCCATCTGTTGGTGGAGATAGTGCCAACACTCACTAGGAACTGACCAGTACTTGATCTATAAGGCCTATATGTAACTAGGGCCTGACCTGTACTTGGCCTGTCAAATATCGCTGTCAATAAGACCTGACCTGTACTTGATCTATAAGGCCTATCTATATGTCACTAGGGCCTGGCCTGTACTTAGCCTGTCAAGTATCGCTGTCAATAAGACCTGACCTGTACTTGGCCTGCCCAGCCCCTTTGCCCCTAAGAACAGTAATAGCAATCATCATTTCAACAAGCGCGTGTTGGCAACATTTGTTACCTTGATTTATCAAGGTATTGAGACTAGTACATGAGGTTGCCTTTCAACATGCGGGTGATGCGATACTCTCAACGGATCTTGAACGGGTTAGTATAAGGCCTGATCACCCTGGATTCACGTGCGTCAGTTTATATCTCAGCGCCAGATTTAAATATTTAAGTACATTGTGTTCGGGCGCCAGGTAGTTTCACGTTCCTATCAATGATTAGACGAGGTTTGATTTAAATTAAAGATATCTTGAAATAAATATCACAAATTAATATTTAGGATTAATGTATTACACAATTTGGTTAATTATGCACTAGTGAATATAAATAGTGAAAGTTGAGTTTGAGAGACTATCTCATCTCCAACTCTTTGACTGAGCGAGGTTTAACACACATCCACTCTGTTTGCTGGTGTTATCGCGAGTGTTTTTTTTTTTAATGACTGCCACGAAGGCTTCTTGCAACCCTCAACATGTCCCCTTGAAACATTTCCCATCTTAGAAAGAAATTGGCCAAGGTCACTTTCATTGTCACTTAAAAAAAATTGCAGCTCAGTTTGAGGGAGATCTTTTACAATTTATCCTGTTATTTACGGCTAGTTTTTAAGGATAATAAATACTAAATAAACATAATCTAAACTGTACCCTTATTTTAAAAAGTGAAGCCAATTGACGCTTCAGTACGTCCGTTACTAAAACTCATAAATCCTGCTAAAGTTAATATGAAATATAGTGTTATGCTTCAGTATTCATCGCTTCATGAAAATCAAGTGACTTTGCCACTTGTGTCTTTTCTAAATTTTCACTATCCTTATTTCCCCACTCATCCTGACCCTTTCAGCGGAGGTCGGTGACAAGGCATGTACAAAATATGACACCCACCTGAATGTATTTTATATTTCAAAATACAATAGAAAATAAATAATTGTTTAGCAAAGATAAAATTAAAGTGTAAAATAAAAGGTTTGTATTGTGTTGTGTTTATTTATAATTATATTTATCATGATAACTAGTTTCTAAGACCCGTTTCGGTGGCCATATGCTCTAAGACGCTAGTCATGCATTAGACTAGACTGCCGAAGAGGGGGATGTTGGGGTTCGATCTCAGTTGGGTGCACTGAGGGTGGTTTTCCTTAACTGGTTTTTCCACTCTTCCTCGACGCAAGTGCGGGTGCAATTTTCTAAATTAAATCTTACTAATCCCTAACACATTAGTGTGTAATTAGTGCATAGACGTACATCCCGTAAGATGCGGTGCTAAAATAAAAACAAAAGTTTATAAATCTGTTTATGACAGTTTTATTATGACAATACTACCCAACCTTGGAATAAACTCAAGTGATGGCATCTTGAAAGAGTAGAATATGAGATTACTTCTGCCAGTCCACCTTGAAAGATAGAATTCAGAATGAAATTAATCAAAAACATGACAATATAGGATATGCGATGACAACATTTTGTCATAGGCATTTATATACACAACACATTCTTTATACTTCAAATAAACTATCAATAAAACAAGCTTTTAACTAAATAGGTGCTTCATTTATGTGTACCGCTTGAAGTGGGATGGAAGGGGACGCGAGAAAGGACCTGTGTTTTTGCAGTTTTTATGGCTAAACATATTTTGAGTAAAAAAAATAAAATATTGCTCCAGTACAAACACAGAGTTTAATTTTCTTCACATGTTGATATCAACAATTCCTTAATATCTATTATGAGCATAGCGGCATTAGATAAGAAACTTTTTAAATTATGATAAAAAGCTGTCATTAAATTCCTGGACACCCTTGACAGCTAATCAATAAATTTGAGGTCAATATGTAAAGAAAATTAAATTCTATGTTTGTACTGGAGTAATATTTTATATATTTTGGCAAAAAAAATATTTTGCCATAAAACTGCAAAAACACTGTCTTTTTTTAAGCATTCACTTCCATCCCACCTATATAATATAGTTTCCTAATATGTGTGTGCTAGAAAAATTAAATTTATACACGTTTTATAGGATGGACCACGGGACAGAACAGAAAGAGATTTTTAATTTTCAAATATTGTTTTAGATTATTTTATTTGTTAGGTAAAGATACAATTAATTAATTTAATTTTACCTTTATCCACTCTTACGTAATAAGTGACAGAAATTTACTTTTTCGCTTTTACGTTTCGAAGCGCTTATTAATGGAAGGAAGGATTTGGTTAGGATGGATAATATTATAATCAACATGTCGTAGACAGACCTAAAAACTAGGGGTAGGGATGAGAAAAGAAGAAATTTTAAGGAAATGTAATCATTACTGTGTAGAGGGAGAGTGGAAAATACCCGAAATATATCCGTCAAAGAATTTAACCCCATTCTCACCGCCACAGGGAAACCAGACCTTCTGAGAGTGACGACTTGACCTGCTTGTCCACCAATGTGGGCGTAAGTAAACTATTCGTTGTTAAATGTATATATACCTATTACTCATTCACCTTTATGAAGCAGCATTTTTAAAGTATCAAAGCTATTTTAACAAAGAAATTATTTGGAATATTATTTTTTACTTCAAAAAAACAGAAATTAACTTTTACATAATTACATTATTTTTATGAAGTTAGTAATATGTATACGCATAGGGAATAGCTACGCCAAAGTGTAATGGATGAGGAAGGTTAAATTTAAAGGAAATATCACCGCATTTGCGTGGAAGGAGATTGTAAAACTATTTATTTAAAACCATCTTCAGTACACCCGACCGAGATTCCAACCCCAGTCTCCGCATCATCAGCCATACAGTCCAATCGGAGAGTGGCTCCTTAGAGTATAGACGTTCCTATCAACGAAGTTAGCTAATTAATATATATTTTTCATTTAAAAACCACTATTGCACCTTATTTACAAGATAACCTTTTATGTTAATTACGTACTTTCTCTCGACCCCTCTTGAGAGGAGTATTGTGATCATGAAAAAAATCTAATCCAAAATTTTGACGAATATTGACGTCTCATGACCCCCTGAAGCTGAAAAAGTATTTTCACGATGTCGTCTGTCTGTATCTAGAACTTAGAACCTGAACAATTTTATCAATCGGGGTAAAACCTGGTATCTAGTATTTTCATAAGGTTCCCATGGGGAAATTTTGCAATAAGATAGCCATACCTAAAATTAAGGGTAGATTACTTAAGGATTAATACAGAAATAATCAATTTTCTCCAAATAGGCTCTAACGATTTTAATTAAAATTTGTATTTAATCACTGAGTAACATTACAAACAAAATTGTGCATCTAGTTTTTCCCGGGAAAATGACTTAGAATGTACTTTACAATGAGGATATCTACAATTTTGATCATTTATACCTAAATCCTTTGAGAGAGTAAATAACCTGCCATTGCAAAGTTGTAGGAGTAGGTTTTAAAAATATAAAACATTAAATTGAAATCTATTTTTGTAAAACCAATAGTTTCTGAGGTATTGGCAAATCTATTTTTTATATTGAGTTTCAAGAAATTGAGAGTTGATTGTTATGCATTTTTTTATGAACAAAGATGTTACTTTTATCTCAATACGTTTCTGTAGCAGGAATATTATTTAATTTATGCTATTTGGTGGAATATTTCTGCAACAATCTTCACTATTTGGCTCCTGTCCAACGATATTTAAGTATATATTCTCATTTTTAAGTAAAGGAACGATAAAGTATGTATGGTGCATGATAGAATTTGTTTTTTTCCCTAAAACCATCAAATAAACCAAGCCGATCTCCTCCTTGAAAGGTTTGTCAATTCACCAGCATGGTTTATGGTGGCAACCTCAAGCAATCTTTATATCTTGGTGCAACGGTAACTCGTGGTCTTACTTGAGTGCGAATAACAATGTTGTGGCAAATAGATCACTGTAATTTAGCTATTACCTTTTTTTTAACGTTTCATTTCTCCCTCTCTCGTCCAAGATTCGCGTGCCATGTTTTCATATCTCTTTCCTCACGGCCCATTAGATAACCGAGCAATCATCCCCTTAGTAAGAGCAACTCAGCGAAACCAAGACACATTTTGAGACGCGGCCTGGTTGAGTCAATAATATGAGTCTTCTCACAGTTTGGAGAGCTCTTAGTTAAGCGATGATCTGTCAATACGTGTACAGTTTTAGCAGGATACCCCGCTGTCTGTCAGTCTTGGAACGTTTCAACTAATAGTTCTGTGAACGAGATACATGGCTCTCTTCATGTTATCATCGTTACTATACAACCTTACAAGTAGTTGTGTGAAAAGTAGACCTCGCTCTTTCCATTTTATTATCGTTAATACAGTCTTACTAGTAGTTCTGTGAACAGTAGACCTCGCTCCCTCCATGTTTTTATCGTTACAACAGTCTTACGAGTAGTTCTGTGAACAGTAGACCTCACTCCCTCCATGTTTTTATCGTTACAACAGTCTTACGAGTAGTTCTGTGAATATTAGACCTCACTCCCTCCATGTTTTTATCGTTACAACAGTCTTACAAGTAGTTGTGTGAAAAGTAGACCTCGATCTTTCAATTTTATTATCGTTAATACAATCTTATCAGTAGTTCTGTGAGTATTAGACCTCACTCCCTCCATGTTATTAACGTTACTACAGTCTTACGAGTAGTTCTTGTGAATATTAGACCTCACTCCCTCCATGTTTTTATCGTTACAACAGTCTTACAAGTAGTTGTGTGAAAAGTAGACCTCGCTCTTTCCATTTTATTATCATTAATACAATCTTACGAGTAGTTCTGTGAGTATTAGACCTCACTCCCTCCATGTTTTTATCGTTACTACAGTCTTACAAGTAGTTCTGTGAACAATAGACCTCGCTCTCTCCATGTTATTATTGTTACAACAGTCTTACAAGTAGTTCTGTGAACAATAGACCTCGCTCTCTCCATGTTTTTATCGTTACAACAGTCTTACGAGTAGTTCTGTGAACAGTAGACCTCACTTCCTCCATGTTTTTATCGTTACTACAGTCTTACGAGTATTTCTGTGAACAGTAGACCTCGCGCTCTCCATGTTATCATCGTTACAACAGTCTTACAAGTAGTTCTGTGAACAGTAGACCTCACTCCCTCCATGTTATCATCGTTACTACAGTCTTACTAGTAGTTGTGTGAGTATTAGACCTCACTCCCTCCATGTTTTTATCGTTACTACAGTCTTACAAGTAGTTCTGTGAGTATTAGACCTCGCTCTCTCCATGTTTTTATCGGTACTACAGTCTTACGAGTAGTTCTGTGAACAGTAGACCTCGCGCTCTCCATGTTATCATCGTTACTACAGTCTTACAAGTAGTTGTGTGAGTATTAGACCTCCCTCCCTCCATGTTATTATTGTTACTACAGTCTTACAAGTAGTTCTGTGAACAGTAGACCTCGCTCTCTCCATGTTATTATCGTTACAACAGTCTTACAAGTAGTTCTGTGAACAGTAGACCTCGCTCTCTCCATGTTATTATCGTTACAACAGTCTTACAAGTAGTTCTGTGAACAGTAGACCTCGCTTTCTCCATGTTATCATCGTTACAACAGTCTTACAAGTATCAGAGGGTAGTGAGATAAATAAAAAAGGGAGCAAGTTTATTCAAGGGGAGGGAGGCATTTATTCCAGTGAGAGAGAGCAGATAAGTTATTTCTAAAAGGGTAACGCCCCCTTCCTCCCTGATCCACACTAAGTCTTGACTTTGGTTTGGATATACTTTTTTTCAAACTTATTTTTCACTTTTACGAAAGAAAATGACAACAGTACAAAAATTAAAACGTAACCTATGTTGAAGTATTCAAATGAAATTTGATCTACCGCTCAAACCCTCTTTGTGTGCCAGATTTAGTTTCAGTACAAAAATTATAGACACCGCGAAATTTCCAAAGACTTTGAAACGAAGAACAAGACTAGGCCAAACCAATTATATAAATGTGACAAATGGCATTAAGTTCCTCCGTAGTAAACCCCATCTGGTGGGCTGGGCATGTACTGTTCTTTAGTATGGAGAGGCATTTTATTGCTTGGTATTCAGTATTTTTTGTATTTTTTTCATCTTATAATTTTTTTCTAAACATTTGAATCTGGATCTTGGGCCCAGGCCCCTGGAAATCCCGGATCTGACACCATGGTACCAATAATCCACCCCTCGTGGCAGGCCTGACCTGAACACAGTTATAGATTATTCCATTCTCGCTGCATGTCCTTGCCCACCGTAATCTTTGAGATTTGACTATCGTAACAATGTCTGGTCATTAGAATATTGTATGTAACTTAGCACTATGTAACCACATCCAATATCTACTATCTTAATCTCCCTTTGAAACCAATAAATAACGTTCTAATTATCTTTTACGGACACACTACAGTTCTTCTCGTCATGTAAGGTACTAGACCAAGTTTCAAAATCATAAATAACATTCTATAAAACTATTATTTTGTATATTATGATACTAAAATACTTTATTAATAATTTGTGGAAGGGTTTGAATTCATAAAATACCCCTCCCCGGTACGGTTTTGGCTTTGTCCAAAATAAGACGTTATACATTTATATTTATATGATAATTTATAATATCACATCCTTAAATTGATATAATTTATTTAAACCTTTTAAATCCCGATATCACATATTACTCAGTTCGTAGAAATTCTGTAAGGGTTCACTTCCGCACTAGAAGGGTTGTCTAAACGTTTTCAATCTTCTGTAATTTTCATTTTTTTTTTACGTAACTCCATAGATCTGTTATTTTTGTTCCTGTTCACTAATTCGTGCTCCGCCCACGTTATTTCACCTGGGGTGTCTAGACTATAATGACTTGTGTCCTTAACTAAAGCCGATATTAAAATGCGTAGGCAAGTAGCTTTATTGTCCTGCTTTATTTTTACAGAAAAAAAAACCTTCGGGATAACCCTCCCAAACATATATTTATTTTACCTCTAAAACTTCATAAATATTCATCAAATTTGGTCAAAAACGAGTCCCAACATTTGCGGTGGATGGTGAATTATTTTAAATGAGACTCAGGGGAGTGCTTCGGGCTGAATTTTTTGGAAAAGTAAAACAGGAGTGAAGGGACCATTTTTTGGTTCAAGTTGATTATTAATGAATATTTATGATTTCAGCGGGAAAATGGCATTTGTTTGGCGCCAACACATTTTGGGGGGGAAGGAGGAGCCGGTGGAAGAGGGAGTATGTCTAAAATTGGCCTTACTAGGCCTACGATACTTCATTTAGATAACTAGATGTTAATAAAATAATATTTGACCACGTCTTAGTACCAGTTCGGGCTATACGCTTATATTATTACATAAATTAAGTCATTAGTATAATCATGATCATAACAATTCTAGTGGATTGCTTTATTTTTTATTGTTAATTATTTTAATTTTTATCTAATTTATAAAATTTTAATTTATTTTTAGTTATTAATTTAATATATTGATGATCATAATAATACTAATGACTTTAAAATCTCTGATGTTTCATTTAAGGTTAATTTTTTTTTTTTAGTCATTAATAATATAGTAATGATCATGAATACACAACGTATTAATATTATTATTATTACTATTAGATTGTTATTATTATTATTAGACTATTATTATTATATCATTATTATTATTATTATTACTATTATTATTATTATTATTATTATTATTATATTATTATTAATATTAATATTATTATTAAAATTGTTACTACGATCTTAATTTTGACTATTCAAATTACTGGAATTATTTATTAATTTATAATTACCAAACCTGTTTATTTGGTCTCGACTACGATTATACTAATGAATCAATTATTTACTAATATTAAATGACTAAACGTAATAATTTTTTCTTTTAAATATTGTTTGCTGTCAAATTTTAAAAATTCCAAAGCGTGAATCGGTAAAAAAAAATATTCTAAAATAGCTGTGAGACTATATCTACCTCAAACGAATACTGGAATTCTTGTTATCTCACTTAAAACCCTGATTGAAAAAGACATTTCTGATGCCTTTAAAGTAAATTAGTAAACTTATAAAATAATTAGAGAGAAAAATAGATTTTTAACAACTTTAAAGCCACTTTGAGGTGACCAAAACATGGAAAAATAATGTATGTATATATTTATTGTATGTATGTATGTATGTATGTATGTATGTATGTATGTATGTATGTATGTATGTATGTATGTATGTATGTATGTAGCTAATTCGCGAAATGACAGGCCACTTCTAGCTTTGGCCACCGAAATTAACCAAAGCACAAAATATATAATAATTTACCAGCACTTAGGGCTTTGACCAGGCATTTCCAGACATGGGAGTAGGACTCGGGCCAAAGCACAAAATATGTAATAGTTTACCATCTCACTTTTGAATGCCTCTTCACGCAATTAATCATGATGACGGATTAAAGGTTTATTAACTATTGTAATGATAGATCTGCTACACGCTTCATTATTATCTTGGCAATAAAATAATACAGATTTTATAATATGTAATTATCACTGTGAAGCCATTTTACTTTACTTGTTTGTACAGTCTGAGCTGCTATGGCACTGAGTTACACAACATATTATCTCGTTTACACTTGTATCGACTAGTTGAACATTTTGTTGTGCAGAAGAATCTTGAACATTCTTGACCTCTAGTTAAAGACTGACTCGAATATGCTATTCCTTGTAATATTTATTTATCAGGAATGGTTTCGGCTATTTCCTGTCTAGTAAATTATATTGTATATTTGAGATATTACCAAGTTTACAAATAGTTTAAGCTGTGTCCTATCTAAGGGAAAGGGTGACAGCACCTTGGTTACTGGCCAAGTTGTCGTGGTCAATTCGCGCTTTAGCTGCCCAGGACATGAATTACAATCTTCCTCGATCATTATTTCGATATTTGGCCGGAACAGTTGGCCAATGTGCGAAGAGCCCAGCCAATTCATGAAGTGGCCAGTTTCAGGCTTTGACCATAACATATAGCATACGTATTTATATTCCCCATTCTAATCCAATCCAATGAGCTTTGATCCATCATTAAGAATTTTTGAATAACACTCCCCTAAAAATTGAGCTGAATTTATACTTTTTAGTGCTTTTAATGTTCATAGTAGGATAATAAAAATTGTTTTTTTATGCCTGCCAACCTACTCATAGTTCCTTTTGTCAAGGTTGGATAATCTCAAGTTATTTGTTATGCTTTACCTAACGTTCCTTCTGTGGCGATCTTTCTCCCTTCGAATTTTAAAAAGAATACAGCTGTAATTACCCTAGTCTGGTAGATTTGACAAGTATGTTACATCTTTCTAAGAAATGACGTAATGTTATACGGACTTCATTTAAAATATAGTATGTTAAAAAACAAGCATCAGCTAACTGCCGATATGAAAATGTTATACAGAATGTATCTAACATGTGGGATCCATGTCAGCGGAGCACAGGAGACGCGAAAACATTTAATAAAGTTTATATAAAAATAATATATTATGTCTCCTTGGACCTTGTTTCCTAATTTTAGTCATGTTAGCTCTCCAGTAATGGGGAGCTGATTTACATTTTAGGAAGTGCTCAAACAGTCTACTTTAGGGCTGAATGCAAGGTTGCAGTCGTCATATCGTAGAATGCCGCACTCTTTCAAAAATACAAAACACAATTTCAAAAACAAACAGGAATAATCCATAGAGCATACCTAGTCAATAGGTTGAGATATATCAAGTATAGTAAACAAACAGTTTAGTGGAACCACTTGGCTGTAACTAGGAAACCACGTCAAATGAGTCACATATTAATATTAACTTTTTTTAGTTTTTTTGTGTCTTCTGTCCGACACTGAAATGGGTACCACATGTTCCGGTACATCCTGTATTTCATTTTGTGTCAAGTGGACTTTATGACAACACCAGAGCGTTTAGCTATATTTCTATGTAAATCTACTCAAAACCAATCATTTTACTACGTTACTACTAATATTAATTCAAATATGGACCAAACCGTAAATCATCATTTCTTAATGACAAAAATATTTTGTATTTTAATTTTTTTTTTTGTGTGTGTAGGCATTTTCCAAAGTAAAGGATGGAAACTAAAAAATTGCGAAGGATAAAACACGTCCAGTGGCCCTGGCTGGGATCGAGCTGCGCTAACCATGCGACCGACAGTGCCATCTACGTTTTATTCCATTCATTTTAATGTGGTTTGTTCCCCCGACACCATCTTACTACCCGTCAGTGCCATCTGCATTTTAATTACATCAATAAGTTAGTGATGAGGAATGTTTAATGAATATAAGGTCTATAGGAAACGTACCCGTATTGAAGAGGAGGGAGATTGGAAGCATTTTCAGGAAAAACTACCCTCAGTATAGTTAGGTAATATCTCAGCCCTGACCTCCCCCTCATCGAACAACCAGAATAGACAAGCCAGACGTTTCGTCCGCGTACCCATAGATGTCGGTCACGTGGTAAATTAACAATTGTCATTCCTTTTGATATTTTCGGTGCTGTCATCTTGCCCCTTACGAGGGTAACAAACTAACGTTACGACGCCCATGTCGTATAATCAACCACCCACCCCTACCCCCCGATCAGGTCCAAGAAAGGGTTCCGTCATCAACCTGTTTAATGCCGCGTGAAATAATATCACATTGCTTAAAAGTCGAGATCCCTTCACGAGTACACAGCCTTCTATTATTATTACAATTAGTGGTTGATCCCATTTAGAAGAGTTAAAACGAGGGAGGAAGGAGGGGTGAGGTAACCCCCCCTTCTACCCTGTTTAACAACCGCATCTCCAAATTACCAGACGGAACAATAGACATCGTGTGCCGATAAATGTGTTCGCTGTAATATTGCAGGGGTAATCATAGTGGTCACAATAATCATTTTGTGTTGTTGTTATCTCAAATCTGGAAACTCGAAGAAAATGAGCACCATGGAGTACCTCGTGTTTTGTTACGTTTTAGCTTTCAATCGATCCTTGAAAACGTTCCTTTTTTCCTCTCTCTCTCTCTCTCTCTCTGACACTTCACGTTTATTGTTATTTCTGTTCCAGGGTGGGATAGAACATAAAAACATACGTAAGACCTTATCGATCACAGTTTAAGTTGTTGTACACCGGTAGGGTTGGCTCAGTGTCGGTGGGCCCACGACCCATGGAGGTCCAAATTTGGTCGGAATTACAGCTGGGTATAATAGTATCGACTTTACACATCATAATTTTAACTGTGACTTTCATATTCTTTTTTTAATATTGGTGCTGGTCTAATTGCTTCAAGTCTATATTTCTACATCTATTTCCCAAAATTATTATAATCGTTACCAGCCCTGGGGTGTAGTGGTCGGTGCACCTGGCTACGTGCCTGGGGGTCCCGGATTCGATTACCGGCTAGTGCCTTTGCTATTATTTCCTGAAAGGGGAACCACCCCAACGGTAACCAGGATTTGGTTGCTCACCAGGGCTTGGTTGGTTATGTTTAATTGTTTCCAAAAGTTCCACACCCTCACACTCCCTTTCACCATCATCTCACCTTATCGGGACATGGAAAGAGCCTCCATGGAAAGGATGAACGATTAGTAGGCCCTACATTCGGGCGTCCTCTGGGGAATGGTACATTCATACTGGCTAAATTTTCCACTACTGGGCTGCGAATGATCTAGCCCAGATTCGTGCAAAATAAAGTATAATCAATGGATATGCAAATTCATCCATGCCTCGCAGCCTACGAGTTATCTATCCGCGATATCCTAGAATCCACACTAACAGGATAAAGATAAGAGAGGTATTGTCATATCCCGCATGTCTGGGAGCTCGAGGTAGGGAATAGGGAACACGTAGGCCTAAGTTAGCGTCAACTCTAAATCCTCTACAGTAACCTTGGATCTTGAAGAAATGATAAGATGTTGATTCAGAAGAAGTATGATGCTAAGCTTTTATTATTAATATAACAAAAGTTTAGTACATGTTCATATTCCACAAGAATAAACATCCAGCTTGTGCTACAAACAATCAGTAAGAGAATTATCAGAGAAGAAAGCGAGACTTCCTAATATTGAGGTTTATGTTATACTCCCCTTGTTTTTCTGTGGAAGTTACTCCCTACGTAGTACAATCAGCGAAACTATCATTTCGTGGAGTAACATATGAATGGTTGGTGGTCATCGTGACTGATGGGCCCACGCCTTAAGGTGGGGTGGAGTCAGTTGAACCTTCATCATTACGGGTGCTAGTGGTTCTTTAGTTCATCAGTGTTCCAGTGGTGATGACTGTACTGGTCGACTTCTGTTGAACACAACCCTTAAGATGGGGTGCTAGTGAGCGTGGGTTTAGGGAAGTATTTTTGAAGTTTTTACAGCATAAACATTTTTGGCCAAAATAAATAAAATATTTCTTCTATAGAAACATATAGTTTAGTTTTCTGCACATACTTATCTCAACATTCCTTGAATATCTGTCAAGGGGGTCCTAGAATTTAATGACAACTTTTTCTCTTAATTTAAAAAGTTTGTCACCAAATGCCACCATGCTCATGCCATATATTCAAAAACTGTTGAGATTAGAACGTGCAGAAAACTAAATTATATGTTTCTATAGAAGAAAAATTTGATTTATTTTGCTCAAAAAAGTTTATGCTATAAAAACTGCAGAATTAGCGCACTGAATTCGCGCTCACTAGCACCCAACCTTAACATCCAGGTGTTGGTCTAGAGGGATCTCCAAAGTGACCGGGTACGATGGAGACCATTGGTACCCTTCGGACGTTGTGGCCTCTCGTTTTTCTCTATGGGAAGCACAATACCTGGGATAACGTCAAGGCAACCATCCCTGGATCCATGTAGTCCGCTACTCGGGTAGCTGTCGGTGGTCCGCAAGTCAGAATAACACTTACAAGAAGTATTTTCGGAGAGTCGATGGGCAGATTATCAACTCACAGAATATTCTTGTGATGTTTTGACGGGAAGCGTGACGTTCGTTGAAAGTATATAGCAGCGTAGCGCTATAAACGTAGATCAATTTCTCAGGTATCTGTCGCAGCATGGAAAAACACATGTCACAAAATTCATATATGACTGTTTTTATTTTATCTAAGCTGCTCTTTCCTCTTGTTAATTTCTCAAATAAGATCTTACAGGTGATAGAAAAAATCTTTCCCTCCTTTTCTTGGTCCTAACTTACACGGTCTTCCAAGAAACGTCCTTTGTTTTCCAATACCATATTGAATGTAGAGAAGAAAAGGCATTTGAAATGTTGACAGGGATAATTTTACAATCAGAAGTTGTACAAGGTGCATCATGAATGTAGATATTAAAATATTAACAAGTATTTTATTAGTGACATAAATAATTAAAACTGTGGTAAAAGTAAAATATATAGGCCTAACTCTAAATTGTTATAATTTATATGTGGACCCCCATTTAAGAGGGGTCCAACAAATTCAAGAGGGGGCTCTCATCCCCTTTCTATGTCCTTAATCAACTGTTCAACTAGCACTAAGAGTAGAATAAACACCATCCCTACCAAAAAACTCTAAACCTTAGCATCAGGAATTATTTATGCGGGCAGCGGAAAAATCAAAGACAGAATTTATTCTAGGCGTCGATTAGTATCGACCCGGACACCTTTAGACCAGTAGTCAGCCCCAATAAGTGCTAGGCAAGGGGAAAAGTTTGATTAGTACGTTTATAAAACGCTTAGTCTATCATTAACGAACACTTCACCCTTCGCCATCTTTTTTTTATTAGTGGTATTTAACGTACAATGTCTAAACCAATATGTTTACTCTCTCATTGCGTTTTACTAGTTTTCCGTACTGTACACATTTAACTTATATTACTCTAGATAGTAGAGATGAGTAAGGTAAAGCTTAGAGGAAATATATCTGTATTTACGTAAAGGAAGTGTGGGAAACAATTCAGTAACGCTCATTACATCCAGCCGGGATTTGAGCCCCAACTTCCCCATCATAGGCAAACCAGATTAGATAAGTCTGACATTTAGTTCACGTGTCCAGCAATGCGGGTGTGAATCAAGTGGTTTCCCTACTATAAGAACTACACACTTGCTCAGAGCTAGGACAGACACCCCACCAAATCCCCCGATCATTTACATTATACTGGGAAAGGGGTGACCCCAAGTTCACAAATGATACATTTCTGGAGCGTGCCTGTATTTAAGCCTGGGACTCTTTAATTCAGTGGAGAAACGTGCTACTACTGGAATAATAAGTTTTTTCGTTTGCTTTGGAAAAGCACATAGACTAAAGGCCGTTTCAATACTCGAGCTTAGATCAATCAATCCCCATTTTGATCTGAACTGCTTGTTATTCGTATGATGGAAGACTCGTTGAGGCCCAAGACTAGACTATAAATACAGTCCTTAGAACTGCTTGTTATTTGTATCCTGGGAGATTGATTGACTCCCGAGACTAGAATGTAAATATGGTTCTTATAGCTGTTTGGTATTTGTATATTGGGAGATTGATTGACTCCCGAGACTAGAATGTAAATATGGTTCTTATAGCTGTTTGGTATTTGTATATTGGGAGATTGATTGACTCCCGAGACTAGAATGTAAATATG
>CABFWB010000146.1:23460-64922 GCA_902151455.1 Timema bartmani | reverse complement strand
CCCCCCCCTCTTCCTCTCCAACCCTCCCCCCCCGAGTGTGCGTTCGTATCTGGACAGGAGTCGTCGTGTGTATCCTGCAGGATCAATAAGGAGGTGTATGCTCTGGTTGGTACCACTACTCGACAGACTCCCTCTCTCATTGGTCGACACAGCACCAGGGCGAGGGGGTGAAGAGTGGGTACATGAAGGCAAGAGAAGTGGGGGATGGTGCTCCTTAAAGATGATATCTCGGTTGCGGGGGTGGAGCCGCACTCTACTCCAGACTGCTGCAAGTAATGGAAGACATGGAATCTCAGTTTCATAGGAAGAACCTTACTAGACAGCTAGAAAAACTAACAGATCTACTTACACTTATTAATACGGCAAATATTGTCAAAACCTATTAAATAGCATCAATATTAAGGTGGCCAGATCGGTCAGCGAGAAAATATCAATCGCTTTCATGCCACACGGATAAAATAAGATGGTCTGTGTCGTTTTCTAGAACTTCTTCTCTATTCTGTCCATGCTTATACTCCCTTTTGCATTACGCCTACAACCACCCTTTGTCACCTATATAAGAAATAGAGGAAAGAAAGCTACAAAACCTATTATCTAAAGGTAAAGAAGAAAGGTCGCTGTTAGTTCTCAAATATCTTTAATTTTTCTGTTGTGTGCCTTTCAAAAATTAATTTATTGGTTAAAAGAAGGTTACATCTAAAACCTTTTTAGTCAAGTCTAATTTCAAAACTCCGCAAATATGCTAAAAATATTCGTTGAAAATGAGTTAATGTTACATTTAAACACATTTGTTAATACAGTAGAGTCTTGGAAACTTGACTTAATGGGGACAGAGATGGTGTCGAGTTATTGAAATGTCGAGTTTTACGAGTGAACTGTATTTAACATGCGCTTTCTAAATCGACTGATTATATCACTACATGACTTCTAAACTAACTTAAATTTAGAATATACACAGCACCCAGCAACCAGGCCGTAAATTCATCACTGGGAAAGGGGGAACATAATATCACCAATGATACATTTTTGAGCCATTCCTAGAATTGAACACTGGACTCTTGAGCATACACGCTACCAACTGAGCTAAGATATCACACGACCTAAGACTATTGCTGTGTTTGTAAAATACAACCTAAACATAAATTTGAACCCTGGAAAGTCGATTGTAGAGTCTATGTGTATATCATTCCAATCTCTAACAACCCATTATATCCAGTTTCTCAACCATGATAATATGACAGCGCGGTGAATCCAAGTAGTTAAACTTGCCGCTACTAGAGCGCATTGGCGTAAGGCAACGATGCGAGAACTTTTTTATTAAAGTGTTTACTGTTTTTGTCAACAGGACTGTAGTTAAAATTAGTTGAGTAATTTGTTACATGTAAATGAATAAGGGTGTAACATATATATATAGTGTGAGCCTCAATTGGTTGTATATTATGATTCCCCTCCCGCCATTACAGGAGACTTTATGTGTTCATTTTACCGTATTTTTATAGCCACAGTAGCCATGTTTAATAGAGAGAGATTTTATTCTTAAATATCCACGTCCTTAACCTAAAAAAGAATATAACTGTTGAGGTCCTTACGGGGCTGGTGAGTGCAGTTTTGTTCATCCATTAAATAGAATTTTAAACATAAATATATGGAACATATATTAATAAAAAAAAGAGTTTGTTTCTCATTAACGTTACGCGATATTTACCGCACGTAAAGGTTTGAAATTTTATAAATTAGTAACTCCTGTGCACGAACATGTGCAATTTGAAGGCAGAATTATAATTTTTTTAATATTTTCACTTTCTACCCTGTTTACTCTTTTCACCTTTTATATCTTTGTAGCTCTTTTTACGGTTTAACCTTTTTACCCATTTCATTAATTCTACCTTTTTAATCCTCTATACTCTTTTTTATACTTTTTAACCTTTTAATGACAGTTTTTACCCGTTTTAAAAAAAATATTTGATTTAACTTTTTACTCTTTTTTTACTCTCCACGCCTTTTTTTCCACTTTTGCAATATTTCCACACTTATTTAATCTTTTTACCCCCTTTACCCAAAAATATTTGTCTGGGTATAGGACGGGTAACTAATGTAAATAAATGTAAACATTTTTAAAAAAGGTCAAAAGGCCTAAGTAGGCTTAAAAGTAAATCTAATTAAAAAGGACAATAAGGTCAAAATTGTACAACTGGTAAAAAATAAAATAAATGGTACGGCACACCGCACAGACTTTCTCTCTCTTTCTATAAACTCGTAAGATTTCTGAACGGAATAATGTACATTGTATTATCACCACTCCACATAAGAACACGCATAAAATAATATACAATGATATAGAATCAATGAGAAAAGAGGCGCATCTTTGTCCACCTAAGAGCATTTCAAACAGTTTAATGTCTTCCACAAGGGTCAACACTTCGTATTAAAATTTCGATTTCTGGTTAAAATTTTAACATTTTATAAGGTGTTGCAGATCTTCAAGTCATCGCATTGATATTTAATTATTCATTTATACATTTTGACCAATAAAAAATGTAAATATTGACTATTGAGTCTAAAATGGAGATAGATCATTGCTATGCAAACATTTCTCCTAAGAGCTTTAAGGAAAAATAACATACTTTTTTAGATACTTATATTTAATTACTCTATGGCATTGGAGAATTATTGCGTTAAGACTTAAGTAGTATATGTTTACAACTAAAGCTCACAAAATTGTATTAATATATTTGCAAATATCTCAGAAACTGTTGCTTTTATAAAAATATATGTCAAATAAAAGTTTTTTATTTCTAATAGTCCTACAATTTTGCAATGATAAGTTGTTTAGTTTCTCAAATAGTTGTGGAGATACGGAAATTAACGCTTCTGTAAAGTACCCTAAAAATCATTTTCATAGGAAAATGAAAATAGCCAGTTTATTTATAATCTTAATCAACGCCTAGATACGAATTTTAATCAAAATCGTTTGAGCAGATTTTGAGAAAACCAAATTTTTCTCTTTTCGCCCTTCAGTAAACTACCCTTAATTTTAAGTTTTTATAGACACACAGACAGACGGCATTGCAAAGACTATTTTTTAGGGTTCGGGGGGTCATGAGACGTCGACATCCATCAACATTTCAGGTTAGTTTTTTTTTACGGTCGCAATACTTAAACTTTAATGTCCAAAAAGTTAAAAAAATTCATATAATTGCGTATAGATTGAAAGTTATTGATTTTATAAAAATATGTTTCGGATAAAATATCTGTATTATAAATATATATACATATTTGTAATGCTAAGTAATTTCATATCTCAAATAGTTTCGGAGCTATTATAAAAAATGTTAATTTACGCATCAGACCGGAGCCCTTAAAGCGATTTTGCCGAAATATTGAGAGTAGCCATTTTGTTTGGAATATTTATTAATGTTCATAAATGAAATTTAATCAAAATCGTTAGAGCCGATTTTGAGAAAATCGACTTTTTCTGTTTTTTCCCTTCAGTAAACTACCCTTAATTTTAGGGGTAGATGTCCAATTCCAAAAACCCCTCGGGGCAACCCTATGAAAACCCTAGATATCAAGTTTCAGCTCAATCGGTAAAATAGTTTAGGCTCTAGTTGGAGGTACAGACAGACAGACAGACAGACAGACAGACAGACGGAAATTCAAAATCCACTTTTTCGGATTCAGGAAGTCATGAAACGTCAAAATTCATCAAAATCTCGACCTCGATTTTTTTGACGATCACCATACTTTCTCTACCTATAAGATTGAGAGAAAGTAAAAAGGATAGATGATAAAAAGGGGAAATTAAATATATTAAAATAAAGGGGTAAAGAGTAAGGGACAAAAGTGTAAATAGTATTTAAGGGTAAAAAAGGGGAAAAAGAGCAAAACTGGGCTAAATAAGGGCTTTGAACAAAGCCAATCAAAATAATTTTAGCATTTTCTTATCGCATTTATTCCGTTTAACTTTTTTACCTCATCTATCCCGTTTCCCCCATGACACTTTTAAACCTGTTTAACCTTTTTACACCATTTAAATTATTGCCCTTTTTACCTTTTTTGCTCCTTCTACAATTTTTACCCATTTTACCCGTTTCATGTCTTTACACTTTTTACATTAATGGTAAGGTTGTTTCTTTTTATCATTCAAAACAAAAAGGATCTCATCTCAATACTTATAGACCTACATTGTAAGCTCAAGTAGGGTACGGATAAATTATGGGCACCTTAATTAAACCAAAAAAATACAAAACATTAGTTTCAAAAAATAAAAGTATTTAATTTTGCGCACCTGGCCTTGCTACATGTTCAAATTATCCATTTTTAATCACATTAATGTGGTTGGTATGATTAAAATAGATTATAGAGGAAATTAATTTGCATTTTCGTATAAGGGGAGAGTAGGAAACCAATAAAAATAGTCCCATTCTCCTCAGTAAGCCCAGCCGGTATTCGAACTCTAAACTCCCATTCACCGACAAACTATACAAGACGAGCCTGCCATTTATTCCCAGCGCTCACTGAAACGGATAAAAACTGATATAAAATGTTGATCCTGGTTACTCTTCTGGGGCAGCGGTTCTCAACCTTTACTAGTGAAAATACAGCTTTCACACTTGCAACCCCCGTCCCCTTCCGTTCCCACTCTCACCACCATTTCCCCCTTACCCTCCTACCTCACTAGATGATAAGAGTTGAGCTTTAGTCACCGTTAACGGTATTTAACAATTAAGAAGTGTGATGAACTCAGAAACGGTTATTATTGTTTTAAACTGGAATTTACCAACAATTTTATCAACAAAACAAGCTCATTTCAAGGATAGTATAATATTTATGAGACATAATGAGTCGATAGTTAAGCGGAAATAAACTACCAATTCAGTTAGAATCAACTTATACAAATTAGCTTGTTAAGATGTTGATACATGTGTTTTATTACTTTAAAAATATAATGAGAATGATTTTAGATAAGTACGTAAATTTGTATGCTCTTATTCACAAAACGCTGTAAATTATTCACTTTGTTCATAAGGCCGTGTAAAATGTTTTTACTTCAATACTTAGGTGTTATTTTATTGATAAAATAAATTGTGACATCGCTTGCATGATTAGTCAAATATGATATTAAAACACATTTAAAATATAGTCTTCTACAAAAAATATCCTAAACTTAAACAAAATAAGCACGCCTATAAATTGTATAAAAAACAGTTAAAATAAACAAAACACAATTACATCAGCCCTCAAGTAAGGTATACCGAGCGGTCGTCATATGTTGGCGAAGATAGTTTCAACATTTGGGGATAAATAGTATCGTGTGGACAGCAAAATGAACCCTCTGGCCCTTATTCTCAGTTTTCTAAACCGGAGCTGCTACTTCTTTATTCCGGTAGATTCTCATTTGTCCTCACGAGGTGTAGTGTGACCTCGTTTCAGTCCCACTGCTTCACAGATACATTTTGTAAGCACCGGGGATTGAACCCGGGACCTCTGGACACTAGTACACAGAGGTGGCCAAACAAAATATAAGCTAAATACAATTAAATCTATCATATTTACAAATAAAACAATCAGAACGGTTAGGTAGAAATATTATTGTGAAACACTCTTAAGGTACGGCAGAAGGGAGCGCAAGTATTTTTACAGTTTTTATAGAATTGAAATTTTTTGGTCAAAATAAATCAAACATTTCTCCAGTAACAACATAGAGTTTAGTTTTCTGCATATGATAATATCAACAGATCTTGAATTGTCAAGGTGTCCTGGAATTTTGTTAAAACTTTTTAAATAAAGAGAAAAAGTGTTGACAAAATTCCAGGACACCCTTGATAGATATTTAAGGTATGTTGATATTATCATATCCAGAAAACTAAACTCAATGTTGGTACTGGAGAAATATTTTATTTATTTCGGCCAAAAAATTTCAATTCTATAAAAACTGTAAAAATACTTGCGCTCCCTTCTGCCGCACCTTAAGATAATTTAAATCGAGTTCATTTTAAAGAAATTAATGAAAATGTGTTTGCTTACAAAGATAATATGTCTGGTTGAAAGTGAGACACTTTCACATACATATGCTATGGAATGTGAATCCGACACCTTAGCTCAGTCGGTAGTGTGTCTGTCTACTGAGCTGAGGGTCCTGGGATCCCGGCATGGCCGAAAAATGTATCATTGGTGAAATGTGGGTTTGCCCTTTCATAGTGATGAATTAACGGCTGGGGACTGGATGTTGTGCCTGTCCTAGTCTTAAGCTATATATTATAAGACATATGAAGCTACGACAGGCCTAGCCAGCTAGTAGTGGGAAATATATGTCTTGAATAAAAAACTGACCCAGGCCACAGGCTGGAAACAGTAATGGATGTAAAATGCTATGGAATGTACAGTACATCAGATACTTCATGAATGTATCAATGTTCTAGACGATCATAAGCCAGCAATACATTCAAAACAAATTTAGCCATAAGTCCTACAGAGTATTCTGTATGGAGACTATTTTTAGAGAGTTAAGCTAATTGAATTCACGGACCTCTTAAAATAACTTACCAAGTTAAGAACGAATGCTATAAGCAGTATGATACATAGTAATGGTGAATATTCCTTTTCAATAATACCAATATGTAGTTTGATTCAATTAAGTGAAAACGACAACCTGGACACAGGAATCAAACTCGGGACTTTTGGCTTGGCATTCCAATGCCCTACAGCTGAACCATCGTGGTTTGTCTCGTGGCTATGTTTGTAGTTGTTGTATTGAGTCTAATTGAGGTAACTGCTGAAAGTAAAAAACAAAGTTATTTGTTTATTTTAAAATTTATGGAAACGCAAAACGTTATATGACTTCAGGGCCTAGTTCTAAAGGGTTTAGGGCAATTATATTATTATCTGATAAGTCAGTTTATAAACGTATATATTATTTCTGTTGTCAATATCCCTTTTTCTCAACTAATACAAAACCTACAGCGATGAATAAGGTATCAGTGGATAGGATTTCTTACCGACTTCTGACATAGCATACTCAGTTTACGTTAAAACACATTTGCTGTTTAAAATTTAAGTTGAAAGAAAAGTCTAAATTCAAGATGATTGCACTCTGACATCAAATATTGTATACAAAGAGGTATTGTATATTGTTAATACTTCCAAATTAATAAACTCTCTTTGCTATTTTGTGTATATACTTCACTGAGTATTTAAATTAACNGGGGGGGGGGGGGTGAGGGGAATGTTGAATGTGCGTAAGTTTCGCAAAGGCTTACTGGTTTATCATTTAAAGTTTGTCAATGTATATCAACATGTAAACTAGAAATCGAGATCCATTTCGGTGCTCGAATGTTCTTTGGCGTCACTCTCGCAATATACCGGGTTGCCGATGACGGGGAGATCGGGGTTCGAATGCTGGTTGGGTGTATACTGAGGGTTTTTTTCTTAAATAGTTTTTCATTCTCCCTTCATGCAAATGCAAATTAATTATTCTTTTTTCCAAACACATTTAGCATGGTTAGTACACATGCGTATAACATAAACGGGTATTTAGACGCGTTGCTAAAAAAAAAAATGAGAGGAGCTAGAATACTAAAAGCAACAAATACTAAAATATAAATATGAGAGTATTAATATGACACATTCTGCATCGTATAGACCAGCGGATCCCAAATTTTTTGAATCGCGTAACACCCTAAAAATTTCATTAATTCGGAATACCATTGATATGAAGCTGAATATTTACTAAATCGTACATTTTTAATGGTGCGCAGGTGAATAATAACAGACTGCGCGGCTGCACCGACTACCTGAACTTGAATCAATGTTGCCACCTCACCAACCACTGTTTAAATCTGTTTTATTTTTGGTTAAGCTTGGTCGTTATATATTTGTAAAATTTGATTGAGGACTTATTTTTATACAACTTTAGTTTGCTTGTTTTGTTTGGCTTCTCACGGCATACCACCGGGAATAAATAAACGTACCACAGTTTTGGAACCACTAGTATAGAATTCTTATAGTAGGCCTACACTATTTCTTTTATTATAATAGGGTTATATATATATATGCTTAGCCTATGTAATAGTCCCTGAAGTAAAAACACATTTTTGAAGTTAAAAGTTTCGATAATTTACATAGGTCCTATATTATATTGGACTTAATGATCATAAAGAATGTTTTATATTTTGAATACAAATTTAAAACAATGACTCCAAACTATTTGAAATGGTCTGAAATGATTCCCTTACACGTACAGTACGTTGTCAAGCTGCCAGCCCTGATATATCCGGGTGAGTAGAGACAGAGGGTGTGTGTGTGGGGGGCTGAGGAAGGGTAGAGGAAGCCCGCGAGAAGGGGGATAGACACCCCCCTACCGCCTCTCTTTATATATGGTTACCATGGCAACAACGATCTGTCTGTAGCAACCGCTCACGCGATCTCTTCTACTTTTATTTTTTTATAGCATCACCATTTCCATTTGCTCATCGTGTGGTTAAAAATGAATGTTTAACTATTTATTCTCAAACTAGAGAATTATTTTTGCAGCTGTTTATCTATTACATATATATTTTTTTATTAATGTTTTTTATTAATATTATTTATGACTATATTTACTAGGAATAATTTTAAAATACACGTGGAACCTTGATATAACAACTTTAAGGAAAATGTAACTATTGTTATTATTACTATTATTATTATTATTATTACTATTTATTATTATTATTATTATTATTATTATTATTATTATTATTATTATTATTATTATTAGCACCACGTCTTACTACCCTTTTTGGTTGTACACAAAACTATTAAATTAAATTAGTTGACTATTTATAAACTTACAATTTTAGATATTTAAATGTGTTTATCAGTCACTCAGTGAAGTACATATGGCTTTAGATAAAGCTTATGAATAGTATTAGAGTTAACCAATACTAGCATTGTAATTTTTTAAAAGCTTTGAACCCCGACCTCCCAGCTACTGTCAAATTCAAACTGGATGAGCTTGCTTGATATTTCTTCAAATAGGCTACAATAACAGACACACGCAACAACGAAACTTTAAAACGCGCTTCAGTGGCCGCATTGTTTAAAGCGCTACTCTCGCAATATACTAGCTTGCTGAGGGTGGTTATATTGTGGTTCGACCCCGGCTAGGTGTACTAAGGGTGGTTTTTATTAAATGGTTTTCCACTCTCTCTCCACGCAAATGGAAGTATACTTCCTCTTAATTCAATCTTTCTCATCCCTAACCCATTAGCCCCATTATCGTAACTACTACATGGGCGTATAGTCCGAATGGGTAGTAAGACGTGGTGCTAAAAAAAATGTAAACGCTTATAGTAATTTTTATTGTGAGTACGTTAAACCTCGTTAAAAATCCACTTTCTGAACGGACTGATTATATAAGCACACGACTTATAAATGAAGAACATCCAGTCCCGAGCCGTTAATTCTTCACTGTGAAAGAATATTCCACATTTCTCTAAATATAATTTTATCTTCCACTCGGGAATCAAACCCGGGACCTTTAGCTCAGAAGGCATACACGCTACCAACTGGGCTAAAGTGTCTGACAATACAAAAATTATATCGTAGACCCTCGAATGATGTCACAAAATTAAACGTTAAAATTTGGTATTCAACTTAACAAAGAGACTGTAATTACATGATAAAACTTGATGCAGCTAAATAAGAAAGATGAATATAAATGTTATATTATTTTATACCATTAATATTTACAACCCTGTAGCTAGGGTGGTGGTGAGGGGGGTGAATAAAAAGGGCAAGTTAAGAGGCGAGTCCTGCGTAAAGAAAGAAAGAATGTTTAAAATCCCGTTCACGATTCACGATTCTTCCTAGTACTCCTCCATTATTATGATCAGGTCTGGCAAAGACCATGTAATCAATGTAATCAACTATATAAAACTAGTTTTTTTTTGTGACGTCTCTCAGTTTTGTTCTTTCCCTAAAAAAAAATATATAAAGAAATATGCCCAACCCAAGCTTGTTGTTTTTTATTTATTTTTTGTTAAGTTCCAGCGCACTCACGCCTTCATATTCTAAAACATGGCGGCACAGTCTGAAGAAAACTGGTGTTGACCTCGACGCTTGGAGTAACTTAATTGTGCTTTTGTGAGACCAACAGTTCTGGAGCTTGGAAATCACTAAGACTATCCAAAACTATTCTAATATATTTTTTTGAAAAAAGTTTTATTTTTATAAGAGTGGTAGTTATAATGTCATATTTATTTTACTAAAGAAAAATATTTATTTAATAAAATATCTCATAAAAGAGTTGACATCTCCTTTGATAGAATGTGTCTAGGCCTACATCACATTTCCTACAAATTTCGACTAGTAAAATTATATGTGATTACAAAAATGGACGCCAATCATATAAAAAATATTTATGAATGAACTATGAAACTTTAAAATATTTGGTTACCAAAGAAGCTCCTCTAATTAAAATAATTACACTATACTATAGCTTAAGTGTGAAGTTTGTCTCTTCATTTTGAACAGTTACATTTTTTTAAACTGATTTTCATGTATAGGTTAAACTTAATGATTCCGCCATTTTATTTGATAAAACCCTAGAACATGTTCTATAAGGTAGATATTTTATTAAATATTTTTAAAATAACTAAATTTGATGGATTGTCAAATTTACATAGTATTTCTTTTATCAAGGAATTTTATAAGGCGTACAACCCGAATGTATAGTAAGAGAGGTAGCGCTAAGAATAAATAGAAAATAAACTTTTACGAAAGAAATGTGATGGTGTAATATAGCCCTGATGAAGTCTAAACTTAGAAATGTAAATTCCGCGTAGAACGTAATTGAAAATGAGCTAGTTTTAGCTTTCCATAAAAAAAATTAAGTTATGAAACTTGAAATTTTAAGTTTGTATTCCTATATTATAAAGATAAATTTTAAATCTAAATATGATTTTAATTAATAAAAACCTTATTAAATAATAAGGAATTTCTAAAGATCTATAACGTGTTTGAGTATATTGATAGCTGGCCTCCTTAATATGTTTAACTATGCACGTATTATTAACTCTAATGGGTTAAAGAGGAGGAAGGTAGAGTTAAAAGTAAATTTAGTTGCATTTACTTACGTGAAAGGAGAGATAAATTAAATAGACCCAATGAAGACTTAGATTAGAACACCGATATTCCCATTTTTGGCAAACTACCAGATGAGTCTGACGCGTTAGACCGTATGCTCACCACAGTGGATATATTTGAGTTTTAACTTTAAGAAATGATTAACATAGTTTGATTTGTATTGAAGATTGTTCATTATTTGACATTGATATTTAATGAAAGACATATACCAGTAGGCACGCAAATAAAGGCGTTAGGCTCATTTGGTCTGGTTTGCCAGTGATGAGAAAATTGGGGTTCGAACCCTGGCCGAAAATAATGAGATATCTTCCCCTGAATGGCTTTCCACTCTCGTTTTATCCAAATGAGGGTACAATTCCTCTAGATTCTACTTTTATTCATCCTCACCGTTTAGTGTAAATATACGGATATCCAGGGTTGGTGGTAATACGCGGCCTCTGGTAGCTGAAGAGGTGCTTTTGTTGGCCACAAGGAAAGCTTTAGTGAGTAATAATAATAATAGACTGATAATATATTCTCAAAGCTGATTTTTTTTAGTGCTACGCGTCTTAGAGTCCATACGAATTAGCCGAAAACTATCTATAAAAACCTCCATGGTATCAGTCCGCAAAGCGAACTATACCGACTGAGCTGTCGCCGTCTGTTGGCAAAGATAGTGCCTACATTGGCGGATATAGGGGGTCATGTGGTCAACACAACGTACCCTACGGCTGTTAATCTACGTTTTATAAACCAGAGCTGCTATTTATTTATTCAAGTAGACCCTCATTTTGTCCTCACCAGGATGATTTTGACGCAGTTCCAGATCCACTACTTCACAGATAAATTTTGGAAGAGCTGGGGATTGAACCCGAGATATCTGGATCTGTAGCCAGGAAATCTGACCACTAGATCACAGAGGTGGTCCACCGAAATCTACACCTTAGTTTTATTCTACAAATGGACATTTAGAGCACCTTTTAGAAGGTACCAATATAATTTATATGCCGCGGTCAACAATGATAACACTTCACCATGATTATTATTATTATTATTGTTGTTATTTACTGTAGTTGTCTTCTCTATAATAGCTACCAGTTCTTCCGTCCAGCCAAAAACATCTCGAAATATAGAAGACCTAGGAAGCTGAAATGTTGCAGGCAAGTAGTCTCAAACCCCAAAGGGTGCAGGAATACATAATGATCCGTAATTTCCAGACTGGGGGGGGAGTAGAAAAAAGTCTAAAAACTTTCAAAGCTCAAAAGACCTAGTAAATTGAAATTTTTCATACAGGTGGCTCCTAACCAAAAAAGGTACAGGAATAATAGATGACCAAAAGTTTTCATGGGGGTCCCCAAAATACAAAAAAGTATATATATATATATATAACTTATTTATAATGAAATATTCAATTGAGGAACAGTTTCACACTTTCATTAGAGTAAATATTTGATCTACTATAGAGTCTTTAATTTAAATGAGCCACCCAGATTTTGGGGGTCGCTAAAAAATGATTCCCACTCACAGTCATTGTCTCCCAAATATCAATGTGACACCTTACTGGAACAGAGATGAAACAATTATTTTTAAACGGGTATTATACTAGTTGGTAATATTTATAAAAATGACAGCTTAAGATAACATGATTTGACGTATGAATGCGTGAAATTGAATATAGAACATGTCATTCAAATATTTCCACTCGTAAGAAAATTGCGTTACACAATAATTATAGTACACAGGATAAGAGAGGTGAAAATTTAATAAATCTCATTTGTATGTTTTGAATCACATATTACAGTGTAGTAAAGAGAATTTATATTAATTTGTAAATCAATCAATGCACTGTACTATGAAATTTAATTAATTGATTCATTCACAAATTAATAGTTCGTCTTTGCCTAAAAAGAATATGGAAGCACAACTGTGGAAAAAACCTTCAAGCCATCCGGTCGAGACTCAAACTAAATCCGACCTCCTGAACCAGATTTAAGCGCGCGCGTGAGTCGGGCCAACACTACCAGAGCTCTCTATATCCTCCCCACCACCGTCTAATGACAGTAACAGTTTCACATTCAATCAATATCATCCCCCTCTCCCTTTAGAACGTTTAACACAATGGCTACTAACGATTTAATACAAGCGATGTAAATGTGGAGGTTAGTTTGGAGGTAATGAAGCTGCACTTGAGAGGAGAGAGGCTAAGCAACTTCCATTGAAAATCACACGTATAAAAACACACCCTTATCACTTCCTGCCGAGATTAGAGCACCATCCCTCTTCAACAAGGAAAATGTTAATCTAATGCCTTAGACAACTTGGTCACCCACCATGGGTATAATATAATACTTATATTGACAGGGCTTTTATACGCACCCTATATTTATCCCTTCCTTTGTAAACTTATGTTAAAATTGAGAACTACAACATACAATGTTTGTGGCCAGCCTTGTCCGTTGTTGAGAACATCCAGTTAGAAGCTCTAAAGAGCAAGCATCACAGGCCAATCAACTAACTCTGTGATACAGTCGGCAAGAAATCTTATATTTACACGAACACTATTGCACGTGGATCATTTCTCATTAAACATTAATGGAGATAAAAGAGTTAATATATGTTCCTAAAACCAAACATTGTTGAAATATTACAAGTTATCTAAATAAAAACTCCACTGAAAATGCAATTTTTGACCATTTTAGAATGGCTTCACAGCTAAGCATTGAGCACAAATGTTCATTCTGTCATAATAGGGACATATTGTAGTTATTAACATGAAACTTTGTCGCTCTATCACCTTGTCACCACGAGAAATGTCGAGTAATTATTCAAATATGAATGCACTCCACACATTTCTGCCATATTGTAGGTATTTTCTTTTCCCTTTTACTTCCATACCTCGCGCGAGCCGGGAGCTGAGTTGGGCCTGCTAGGATGAAGGCTCTTAACTTCAGACTCTGGCTTAACGTTTAGCTCAAGTATGGACTCACCTCAGTGGTCACGTGGTCTATGGCACCATTCTTACAACAGACTGGCTTGCCGCAGATAATAGGTAGGTTCGAATTAATGTCAGGTACATAAGGAAGAATGGGGTTCTAAATGTTATTTATCTCTGAATTTTCTCTCTTCTTTATATTCTAATTTGGGTGCATTTATTCCCAAAGCTATCATCTCCAATCTTGTCTCATGTTTTAAGCCATTAATAACCTGGCTGTAAGCTTACTACTGCTGCTACTACTACTAACTACTGCTACTACTACTACTACTAACTACTGCTACTACTACTACTAACTACTGCTACTACTACTACTACTACTACTACTACTAACTACTACTACTACTGCTATACTACTACTACTACTACTACTACTACTAACTACTACTACTACTACTACTACTAACTACTACTACTACTACTACTACTACTACTACTAATAATAATAATAATAATAATAATAATAATAATAATAATAATAGGTTCAAGCTAATTATCATTCCAATGAGTGATTTCCAGTTCATTAAAGCTTTGTTACAGCCCATTTACCTCCCTATTAAAACCAAATCTAAAATAATATTTCATGTGTATTATATACCAGTTTAGTCACGGCCATATTTAATTAATTTATCGGCCACTTCTTCTCACATGAACTGATTATAAATTAATCACTAAATAGCCAGCACAGTGGCGGTGAAACCGCGGGTGCAGGGGTGGCTTTGCCCCCCTGGGAAGGATTTGACCGACCACCCCCCATCTGGAATAAATCTGCACCACCCCTAGATATATTTCAAATCTTCTGATATTTTCGAATATGAAGCTAAAAGATGGCCTTAATTGAAACTCCAAATAACTTCTAGATGTATTCAATTTTTAAAAAAATTTGACGTAGAGTAACATTCCATTAGGGACATCCAACTTCAAAACATTTATCGGGGAGGTGGAGGTAGTGGTGGGATTAGGGGGTTATGGGCTGAGGAAAGTCCCTAAGAAACTATTTTTTGATTACTCCTACCCCCCATCCTCTCCGCAACATCAGAATTGCTTCCCTAGTTTGAATCCTCTGATAAGAAACATATGAACTGCGTCCCGATAATTTATAATAAACAAATGAGCTACGTCTAAAAAAATTTTTAGTCAACAAACAAATTGCGTCCCAACTTGTCTTGTTACCTTCATGGTTTGTTCCATTAGGATTCAAATTTTCATCCACCACGCTCGCTCTTCGGTTCCACTTCCAATTTCAAAAACAGCGAAGAAACTGCATTCTTTTTTGGAAAAATTGGACACTAATGGGTAGTAAGGCAAAACCTTTTTTATTCATGAATAATAGCGAAAGAAATATTTTTTTTTTTCCTACAGTATCAAATTTGAAGTTTTAGAAACAGCTTAGCGTCATTTACATGGGACTTTTCCGTGATTTCCCAAAGCTGTGTTTGCAATTATACACCATTATAGGTTGTAAAGATGACATACGCACTCCTTTGGTCTTCTTTTTGCGTTCAAACCAAACCACAAATACTTACACTGCATCTCTTCAACATTTAATTTTAAAATTTCGTGACTATGGTTTTGACTTTGATTTATCTACATTACACATTGAACTTTAAGAGGCTATTTATCAAGATACGGTAAGAGTATTATTATTATTATTATTATTATTATTATTATTATTATTATTATTATTATTATTATTATTACTAAACGTTCGGGTTGTACGCACTTCCGCTAATGTGTAATGGTATGGTGATTGTGAGATGAAATTTAGGACCTTCAGTTTAACGTGGGATCTGAACCACGGTGGAGGCCTGGCATTCCTCACATTCACAAATTGTGATTAATACACGTCTTGTCAGAGGTGAAGGAAGGGTTTGGCAATCAGATAAATCTGTGCCGGGACCAAGGATTGAACCCCGGACCCTCAGCACAGAAGTCTGACACCTTACCCCTAGACCACCAGGTCACTGGTAAGAGTATTACCTCCACAAATAGTCAAAGGTTGTAGGTTTTATTTAGTCCTGAGTCGGTGGAGGAAAATCCAACCACTAAACCTTACTCAAGAATATAAAGCTACAGAGTCTGAAATGGAACAAATTAAAAAATACTTTTTCGGACTACCATTCCTGAATCCTGGCTACGTGCACGACTGCTTTGCTGATGACCTCATGGTGATCCATCCTGAAGACGACAGAGTAAGAAGCTTTGCTGACTACATTTTAGAAATGTACTTAATTAAAAATGCAAAATTATCCGCCCCGCGTCTTGACAGATCAATCTCTTGCTGTATCACACAAATTGCTGCAAATCTCTTCATTCAAAATAAATGGAATGCTGTATGTACTCAGTACACCCGAACATTTTTCAGTCTATAGAAATGTTGAAAAACGTACAGTGCGATGCCTATGTAAAAATGGGCAACAAAGGAGAGATACGACATAAATCGGTACACAAAGAAGCCTTCATGAGGGAACCAATTTTTAAGTATGAAACTAACATAGTTAAATATCTCGATTTAAATTTATCAAAAGTATATGTTACAAAATATTTACCAGTGAACAAAAAGTAGACAATCAGTGTTAAATGCAAATATATAAAAAGTATCAAATTTTAAATTATTTTCACCAGGAAAATTACATTATATACTTATTTTTATAAACTACAAATTATGAAGGATAAAACCAATATCTCGTTGTTAATTTGATTTGTCATAACCTTTAAAATAAGAGATTTAAAAACTGGTAAGAATTTAGATCGTTGAATTATAGCATAAAGTAAACTTTTTTAAAAACCGGGACGCAATTCATGTAGCAGACTTTTTAAAGAGGGACGTACTTTGTGTAAAAAAAGTTATTTTGGGGCGCAATTTAGATGCAGCTATCCTCTCTTCCACACAAAAAAGGCTACGCCACCACTCCCTTCATAACATTACAACGTTATTCAAATTCCTACCTCCGCGCCGCCAGAAAAAAAACTACACAGGCTTGACGTCTTAGTCCACGTGACGTTATTAGAAATATAATATTAAGAGGGATTAGGACAGCAATTTAGAGATATTTCAACTTAATTCTCTTGAAGAAATATAGCCTACCTATTTTGGTTGGAAGAATCTTTTAGAAAATACAAAATTTGTATTTGTTTGCTGTGGGAATTGATAACATAGATAAATAAATAATATAATATTATTAGTGTTTGTTTATTGATATTGATAATAACTATCAAAAATGGTGTGTCGTGGAGTGTTGCAAGGGAAACAGACCTTGTTAAAACTGTACCTGTGATATGTTCTCAACCACTTGGCCCTATTTGACCAATCATGTGTATATACTCTGCTCTGCATGTCTCACACAGTAATATATTCCCCTCGATGACCAATGATTATACTAATGAGGGGTATGAACCATTCACAGGTACAGTTTAAACTAATGTTGTTTACTCTGGCAACACTTCATGACACGCCACTGCCTATCAAGAGTGACCATCATATATCGTATGAATAGTAGACGTGATAATAGGTCAAGTCAATCGTCCAGCTTTCAAATAAGATTATTTCTATGATAATTGGTGGAAATAGATTTAAATAAAAAACATTCCGAGTGGAGCACGAGCCTCGTGTCGTACGTAGTTTGGTGTTCTGACCGCTCGTCAGACTATGCAGAGACTGCACAAGTAATGGCGGTTGAAAGAGAGATGTGTTTTGTTCGGGTATTGTCAGAGCTAAGGTCCCTCCTCGTGATCGGTTCGTTTTATTGGAGAGTAGCGGGTCGTTATGGGAGGAGCCAGATCCGGTATATCCATAGGGAAAATATTTCTACAAGTACACTCTCTGTCTTATTACTGGGGAGCAGCGTTTTTTCTCAGCCTTCAGCTGCGTGGCAGGTGTTTGTGGGACTGAGAGCGGCACTCTTGTCTTCATGACGCCGTCAGTTGAGGTAATAGATGCTCCAGTTTCTATAGTTTGACCATTTTAAGGAATAGATCAGCTTGGCTGTCGTAGCGCAATATACTTGCCTCAGAACTCAAGGTTCGTAGGTTCTAAACCATCTGAAAGTCGATGAATTTTTACCAAGTGGTAAAAATCCGTAGCACAACTTCCTTTGGAGGGGAAATAAAGCCGTCGGTCCTATGTCGATTGTGGTGAGTAAAAGAACCGTGGATGGTAGGGCCTATGTGAAAGTACCTTTCCGGCTAAATTTGTGGACTCTTTCTCACTCGCTCTTAGAAATCCATTGGATGGGTATGCTGATAATCCGCTAAACCTGAAATAAATCTATCATGGAAACAACAACAAGAAGTAGTTGGAGTAGCGAAGCTTCATTGCGGCCCTGTGCTCCATATCAGCGGTTAAAAAAATACAGAATAGTAATTAATAACAATGTTAAGGAATAAATTGTCCGAAGTTGGTCTATTAAAATGATTGTACTGATTTAAAACGTGTATTTTGTACTACATTACAAAATATAATCTGTAACCACCACAATGGCATTTAAATGCATCCTTGCTTGCTGTCACATTTTATTAACAATCGCAGATGAATAACTCGATATTAGTTAATACGCTAGATAGCTTATACTTTAAAAAAATGTTATTCCTAAGTTGTGTGAAAAAATAAGTAGCTTAACTTATGGGTGGTATGTTAATCAACTATATCTTAAAATTACAATAACACAGAATTTTGCAAAAAAAAAGAAAAGTTTAGTAAAAATAACTTGCAAAACTTGAATGGTGGTGACTTCCCTTCCACACTGACTGCTGGTTAATGTAATACCCCTTGACTGCTGGTGATTACAAAGCCACCTTAACTGCTGGTGATTACAATACCACCTTGACTGCTGGTTAATGTAATACCCCCTTGACTGCTGGTGATTACAATGCCACCTTGACTGCTGGTGATTACAATACCACCTTGACTGCTGGTTAATGTAATACCCCTTGACTGCTGGTGATTACAATACAACATTGACTGTTGGTTAATGTAATACCACCTTGACTGCTGGTGATTACAATGCCACCTTGACTGCTAGTGATTACAATACCACCTTGACTGCTGGTTAATGTAATACCCCTTGACTGCTGGTGATTACAATACAACATTGACTGCTGGTCATTACAATACAACATTGACTGCTGGTCATTACAATACAACATTGACTGCTGGTTAATGTAATACCCCTTGACTGCTGGTGATTACAATACCACCTTGGCTGCTGGTGATTACAATACCACCTTGACTGCTGGTGATTACAATACCACCTTGACTGCTGGTGATTACAATACCACCTTGACTGCTGGTGATTACAATACCCCCTTGACTGCTGGTGATTACAATACCACCTTGTCAACATACACTCGTTTGTGCACTCAGTTTTATGGGCTGATTAATGTGTCGTCTCAAAGATAGTTTTTAAAATGTACTGGTTGATATTTTTGATTTGTGATTGTCATGGCTATCTTGATATTGTACGAAAATAAATTATTACCACCAAACCCTTGTGAAACTTTAGCACATTCAACCTTCCGCTCCCCCTCCCCTCCAAAAAGATGTAATCTTTTGTTGGGTTGTTGAAATTAAATACTCAGTGAAGTGTATACTACACAAAATTTCAAAACGAGTTTATTTTCGGTAAATTGATACAAAAATATTGTAAGATTTTTCTTTTAACTTAAATTTTAAACAAACGATGTGTTTTAACGTAAACTGAGTATGCTATGTCAGAAGTCGGTAAAAAAAATCCTATCCACTGATACCTTATTCATCGCTGTAGGCTTTGTATTAGTTGAGAAAAAGGGATGTTGACAACCGAAATAATATATAGGATCAAGAGGTCAGCCGGATGGTGAACATCCTAATTCGATATAGTTTTGATATTTGTCTGTCATGAAATATTCGAACATTTCCAAACATCCTAAAAATATAAAAAACTGGCCTGCCTATAGATTTTAAGACAACGTTCTATAGAAAAGCTCAAAAATTTAAAATGTGATATATCTGTTTCAAAATAGCGGATCAAATTAGGCCGTAAAAGTCAAAAATTAATAATTCCTTTTCTAAACTGTGAACTGTTACATTCCTATGTAATTGTCATTAGTTTTGACTCTCTAATAACCAATTATTTATTCTGTGTCACTCTTTATTTAAAGAGTTCAAATATTACGTATGGGCACCCTAGAGACGTTCTGATTTATCTTAAAAATAAATTTCACCTTTTAACAAATGTTCAGATTATATCTCTATTTGGTCTTTGTGTATTAGTCAGTCCACTTTTCACACTTTAACACAATTTAAATCAATCTTTAAGATATTAATCATTTGATTAATATTTTAACTAAATTTCCGAGTTGGTTACTTTTCCACGCGTTTCATTGCATATACTAAAAAAATAGCGAAGTTACTTTACACATTCCGTGCGAAGAACGGGTACATTAGCTAGTGTTAAATAAATTATATTAGAAGAAAATTGATACGAGCAATTTTTGTTTTCATTTAAATAAGAAGAAGGTTAAAATATTAATTATATGACGTTTTGTATGGTTGGAAAATTCGACAAATTCTGTACATTCAGGGTAAAATGGGTGATTTCAAGGTTAGAGACCACGTGGACTGAGGCCTTGATCTAGTCTTGTCTGTATTGGTGGTGACGAGGAGGCCAGGGTTAAAATCCCTGTCGGGTGAAATCAGGGTAGATTTTACTAAATTGTCTTCCACTCTCCATCCACGCAAATGAGGGTAAATTCAACATAAATTCAACTTTATTGATCCATAGCACATTAGCATTGTTAATACATAGGCATACAACCTGAACGGGTTACTGTTGGTGACCAAAAAAAAAAGTACAGTCAGAAAAGGAACGGCTAAGCAATGTTTCTCGTTGCTTTAACTTATTCCACGCAAGGTCACCGCTATTTCAGACTACTACGCGTGTAGCCATGAATGTTAATCATGAACATTAATATCTCTAATTACACTCTATTAAATAGGTTCAAATTATTTTAGCCATTGATGATTATCTTTGGCAGATAACTATTATAAAAGTTATAGCCATTAAAAGTCATGTTTAAGACATTTCTTTTAAGAATGTGTTTGGAAGCATAATATTGTATTTTTACGAGATGCTTATTTTAAAATTAAATCGTTTTGGCAGATGAAACTGCAGGCTGTGTAGGATGACAACGTCCTCTCGTCTTCATCGGGACACCTGTACTGGTTGAGTGTACTAAATAATTAGAGGAAACACCTTTTTTTTATAATCGCTATTTAGATATGATGCATGGTCACAGTCTTTTTAAAGTAATATAATACGCTGTACGAATATTAAAAACTATAATCCAATGAATCTTTCATACATAAAATAATGCAATGAGATACCAATTACATAAATTGATGCAAACTAAATTGAATCGATCTATCTAATCCTCTTTGCGACTGAATTGAAGACTATAATTTTTTTCACAAGAAAATAACTCTTGTCTATAACCAAAATAATAGGTTATGTTTTATCTGGTTTTGTGAGTGTATTAAACCAACTTCAGTCAGGAGAAAGGATAAAAACCCACCTTTAAAAAATATTGTGTATTAGATAAGATGTTTAATAGAAAGAATCTATCTATTATTAGTCGAGCAGTCTATAGTAAACCTAGTTTTGGACGTCTTTCATTTTCCTCGGTCCTGAGTGTCTTCTTTTATTTTTTTGTTTTTGTTTAGTTGATAATATTTTCAAATATGCGAGACACGAAAGAAACAAAATAACCGCTTTCAGTTAAAGTGTATCTTATATGCTGTCATCGCACTGTGATGAGATAGAAAAAAATATAAAATTATAAACGTCATTCATTTTCATCCTAAAACCACGGAACTTAATTTGTGACCAAAATTAATTTCTGGTATATTATTAATTTTAAGTTTCCGTCACATGTTATTTAAGCTACGATTTGGAAGTTATTGAAATAATTTTGTAAAACAGTGGGATATAATTCCAGTCATCTACTTGTATTAACTCAACATTTAAAAAATACAACTATTATTTGTAAGTTGATAGGATTCTTCATTGTTGGTAATAAATCATCTGAAATCAAGAATAAACCTTATGTTCGCTTGTACAGTTAATTGTAGATGACTAGCGAAGCTTAGAAGTTGGAGATTATATTTAGTTATGGATATAATCACATCAAACATCATGTTTATAAATTAGAAATTGACACCTGGTCATGGGAATCAAACCTAGGATGCTTGACTTACCACACCAACGATCTACCGCTAAACTATTCAGGAACCATCCCGTACTCAAAGTAATTCTTCATTCATAATTTAAGGCAGATTCTTTGTACGGCAGAATAAAGCCGATGCCCAAGTCGCCGGTGACTTTGGTATCAATGCTAGATGATGTTTTCCACACGCCCATAACAGATTCTGCCTTTAATTATGAATGAATAATGAGTCTAAACATGGGAAGAATCCTTAATAGCTCAGTGGTAGAGAATTCGTATGCTCGATTCCCGTGGTTAGTTGTCATCTGTCAGATTTACAAGTAAATGCATAGATCCATCCTAAACCTTATTAGGGAGAATGAAAAGAGGAGGTCTTAGATTGTTATGGGGAGTCTTCAGTCCCACTATAAAGGCTTAGAGACATCAATAATAAACTATTACTAAACCAAGAAAGGGTTAGTATTCTTTATATTTTTAGAGCTATTCTTTTATTCGTGTGCTATAGTGTAAGCAATCAACTGAATAATTAATATGAGTGATATCCTCTAGGCCTATAAAACGCTTCGGTGGCAGCATGATCCAACGCGCTACTCGTGTTAAACTAGACTGCCAATGACGGGGATATCGAGGTTCAAATCTCGGTCGGCTGTATTAAGGGTGGGTTTTTTCCAAAATAGTTTTCCACTCTCCCTCCACGCAAATAAAGGCACATATTCTCTTAATATAGCCTTCCTAATAGCTAAAATCATTAGAGTAAGTGGTATATAAGCGTATAGCCCGAACGGGTAGTAAGATTCAGTGTTAAAAAATAGGCCTATGACATAAGTTATCAAATACGTGACTGAAAGGACAAGGCTCGAATCTTTCGGCTTGGTAAAATAGGGGTGGTTTTCCATGTATGATACATTACTGTTAAGGATTTATTTCCATGCATCCGGTTAGAGTCGAACAACACAGTGCAGCCCACGGTTACTGTGGTGCAGCCTAAGGTCGGACCACTCCTACCTGTCTGCCGCGACGTCCCGTGGTGAGGCTAAAGAACTGGGGGTGGGGGGTAGCGATTATCCCCCGCGTACCAGCCGTCGCGACGCCGTTCCGTCACGTGACAAGCCGTCATTCAGCCGGGTCGTTTACCCTCTCAACCCCTCCTTACCCACGGTATACTCAGCTAATCATCTCAGAGGGTGTTCGTAGCTCTTCACTAAGATTACAGGAAGGGATGTCGCCATGTCCCACGATTAAAACTGCCAACAGACAGGATGTTATAAAACTGGACCAACAAAAGACGCGAGCGTTTGATTGATTTCTCTCTCGCTGATGTTCAGCAACTGGGGGGTGCATTACGTGCATTCGAGAAAGGGGTAGATTCTGTTTCTGTGTCATAGCTACAAGACATAGCCAGATTGAGATTCTAAATTGCCCGCTTCGGTGGCCGCATAGTCTAACGTCCAACTCTCGCAGTAGACTGGAATTTCGATGAAGGTGAGATCGAGTTTCAAAACTAGGTCGGGTGTACTTAGGGTGTTCTTTCCAAAATTGTTTACCAATCTCCCTCCACGCAAGTATGGGTACACTTCCTTCAAATATAACCTTCCTAATCTCTAAAACAATTAGCATAATTAGTACATAATTGTATAACACAAACGGTTAGTAAGACGTGGTGCTAAAATAATCTGAAGTAGCCAGTACGTCGCATCATAAAATGAATGACAGAGATCTTGACTCCTCCCTCCCAAGTAATATATTTTTGAGATTCTATATAAACATTGAAATATGCTACTCCCCCTAACTGGCACTTTCTTTTACCATTCCTGATCTCTTTAATTAATTTATTGGTGTTTAATAGATGTTATATTAATTATAATTTAAATTTTAGAGTTTTTTGGTGGAAGCCATTTACTATATTCAATAACAATTTTTTTTAAAATAAACATGGTTGAGAACTTTCTCTGGTATTTCCATTGTTATAAAAGTCACTTTAAAGTATTTATTGAAGTCTAATGAGGTTTTACTAAGAAATTATTAGAAAATTCTAATAACAATGGCAGTCCCGTTCATATAACAATTAATATATTATAGAAGATCCCCAATAATGTTTATTGCGAAATAAAAGTTTTGTTGATTAAGAAGCGTTCCAAACAAACAAACAAATCTTTTTAAATATATATATATATATTATATCACTATTTAATTACCTATTTTTGCACACCGTGTTTCTGGACTTAGCTTTATCCTCAGTTAAACACAGTATCCAACTTTTTCTAAAAATTTATGTGTAGAAAATTGATCTTTATTCTATTTCTATGTGATCGCAGGAAAAAAGAGATATTAGAAAGTGTAAGATAGAAAAGAAAAGATTTGGCCGATTAATATTTTCACAGGGCAAATAAACTTTGGAGCCGGCTCTGCTGATGTTATGGACTAACGCCACCAATTTGAGAATGCCATTGTTTATTTCTTAGCTCAGAGATATTTATTTTTTCCTCACAATTGTGGTGGTATTATTACCTTGACATTTTTATGGCAGGTGTCTCATTTAGCCTCACTCTTTCTGGCGGCTTCAGCAGTGACGTCACACCAACAACGTGTACCATGATGCAACGTTTGATAACAGGCTACTGAAGGAAGTACTTTTTCTTTTACTAAAATTAAACTTATTAAAATGTATTTTAAACATATTGTCATAGCGTAACTTAAACATTTAAGTACAATTTGCTTAAAACTTATTCTAACCAAGCCGTAATCTCAAAATCCTAGGTTCGATTGTTGGACCAATCATAGCAAATTCGTTAAAAAACCGTTGGGAAAAAATTAATTACAAGGCAGTTTCTAATTTTTAAAAGTAGTAATTGATTAGTTTAACAATAAACGTGGGCGACACCTGTTATTTAAAGATAAAAAGTAAAATGTAATTCTGGAGCCTTATATAATATTATCTTATATAATATTATTATAAACTATATCAGCATAGCTTGGAGGTACACTTTTATAATTTTCTATTCTGCAAAATTTCTTACAATGTCCTTGAAATGTAATTCGCGCGTTCATTGATTTTTAACTGATAAAATATTTAGTCCCGACAACCTTTCTTTTGACATTAATCTTTGCAAACAGTTATTTATTTATCTATCTATCTATCTATCTATCTATCTCTTTCATGCAAAAGTGTATATAGTGTCAGAACTAATCTCGACCTATTTTATGGATCTAAATTGACAAATGAATAATTCAATAGAAATCTGTACCTGAAGAAGTGCAACCGCTATTTAAACTAGCATTTTTTCCAAAAGTTGAAAAGGTCACCCCCTCTACCCACTGCCCCCCTCCCCAGACGTATCTCTGGAACCGATGGAGCACATGTTCGGGTGGAGGTTCCCCTTGAGACTTTATCCGAAAAGAATTATCCCCAACCCCTTCAACTTCCTCCCCCTCTCCACAGACCTATATCTGTAACCTCCGAGACTATGGAGCACATGTTCGGGTGGGAGTACCCATTGAGACCTTATTTAAAAAATCCCCCCCCCCAAAACCCTGCGCCCCCCTCCCTCTTCACCAGACGCGTCTAGCTAAGTATTGCCTAATTTGCTAGTTAGATTTTTAGTAAAAACTATAAAAAAAAAGGATCTTAGCTCAAGTTCCATTTTTACTCAACCTAAATAAATAACTCTTTTTTATGTATAATACTAATAATACTAAGTTACTTTAGCACAAAGTAAAACTATTTACAATAAAACCAGAGCTTATAGTATTTATTTTTATTTATTTAGCACCGCGTCTTACTACCCGTTCGGGCTACACGCTTAATTACTAATAACGCTAATGGGATAGGAATTGGGAAGGTTGACTGTAGAGGAAGTGAACCCACGTTTGCATGGAGGTATAGTGGAAAAAAACAGGAAAAACCACATCCAGTTCACCCGACCAAGATTCGAACCTCGATCTCCCCGTTCTCGGGAATCTAACTCAACATGAAACTAGCGCGTTGACCAACAATGCCACTGAGGCGGGTCAGCTAATAGTAGTTTATATCAATAGCCACCCTCTAATTTTAATAATACAGTACTATTATTTAACTCAAATAATTGTTTTAGTTAAATAATTCTAATAATCCTTCTTCTTTAGGTGGGATGGAAGGGGACGCGAGGAAAGGCCAGTGTTTTGTTTCAAATTTTATGGCAAAACATTTTTTTTTTTTTTGCCAAAATAAATAAAATATTGCTCCATTACAATCATAAAGTTTAATTTTTGTCGCGTGTTGATACCAACATTTGTTGAATATCTGTCATGGGCGTAGCGGCATTATCTAACAAACTTTATAAATGAAGAGAAAAAGTTGTCACTAAATTCCAGAACACCCTTGACAGATACTCAAAAAATTTTGAGGTAACCATGTGAAGAAAATTAAATTCCATATTTGTACTTGATCAATAGTTTATTTATTTTGGTCAAAAATATGTTTTAACGTAAAAATCGGAAAACGCTGGCTTTATCACGTGCCTCCTTCCATCGGACCCTAAGGTTGGTTAGATCCGATTTCCATTCATCCGGAGCTGGGCATGCACTCAGATCTTCAGCTGGTTAGTGCTGCCTACACCATCTGGTAAAAATTCCATGTACAAGGTGATTTTAGGAAGTGTGGTAGTTCTCCTTCACCTTCCACACCAGAGTATATGAGCGAGCGCGAAAAGGTCTACCAATTTTACCGAGAAAGTTATTTTCACACACATTCCAGGGCTCTTTTACATGCCACAACCAACATGGGACCGACGGCTTTACTTCCCCTCCGAAGGAAGTTGTGCTACTGATTTTTATCGTTCAAGAAAAATCCATCGACCTCAGCTGGGTTTGAACCCACAAACATCGGGTCCTGAGGCGGGCAATTCACTCCAAGACCACTGAGGTCAACCTTTTAACCATTTAGTCAAAATAATATAAAAAGTGACCACCTCTTTAACTGATTGAGTATCACGACGAACTCTGCGGCCAAGATTTGATCGCTCGATTACACTCGCTATTACATTATTTGTTAAAATACACCACTTTGAAAGTGATGAGGTGTGAAACTGTTATGAAACTATTACTTTTTAAAAATTGCTTCTTGAAGGGACAAAATTAAAATGAAATAACTAACAGTACGCCCTCTTTCTTCTTATCATCTTTCCCCCTCCGCCCTCTCCGAAAAAAACTTATTATAGTAATAAACTTAGTCTACAATTTTAAATGTAAGAATTGTTTAGTATTCATAACAATTTTCCTACCCACGTCTATTTTCCTCCGTAGACATTTAGAACTCTAAATAAAATCACCACGCTAATTAACGCTTTAATGGCCTTAAATGTCACCATTTTGATACTTTACACTAATGGTGTTGGGCTGAGGAAGGTAGAACTTTGAGAAAATGTAGCAGAGTTTGCGTAGAGGGAGAGGGGCAAATCATTTAGGAAAAACCACGCTCAGTATACCCAGCAGGAATTCAAAGCATGAACTACACATCACCAGAAAACTAGGCTAGACGAGCCTGACGTTTACTCCCCATGCCCACCAATGTGGGTCACATGGTTCAAAGCAGGGGTCAGTAATAGTTCGATTGCAATCAACCGGTTGATATTGCAACCATTTTCAGTCGATCACGTAAGAAAAATATATCGTCACTAAAAGGCAATCTTACGTTGAACTATTTCACTATGGTACAGCTTATAAGATAGTTCCATAGTGTAATCCGTCAAGGTAAGACTGCTACCTTTCAGGATAAATGGAGTGTACTTTTTATTTATTTTATATATTTTATATAAAGGCAGGGATATGAGTATTGAAGAAAATATTAACAAGCAGTGGTGAGTCTAGGGGTGATCATGGAACCTTTAATAAATATAAAAGTCGACCAGAGACCAAAAGGGTCGATGACCCCCGGCTTAAGGAAATCATGTCAAACCGTCGTTCCCCGAATTAGATCTGTGATGTCCACAAGATCAAATTTAAATACTTCACTTTACAAAAATAAACATCAAATTGGTATTTCTTGGCTGACTTTAAATGGGTGTTATGTTCTATTTTCTTGTATATTTTCTTTTAAATCAATTCCTTGTACATTTTTACTTGTATAATGTATGGATGTATGTATTTGTTAAAAATAAAAAACCAAACCTATTTATTAATATTTTTATTATATTTGGGTATAAGTTCCTATAAACTTCATATATGGCCCCGGGCCATCTTCCCAAGAACAGACGCGACCCTCAGTCGAAGAAAGGTTGGACAGGCTTGCCTCTAAAGCATCATACTAGCAATAGGTTAAATTACAGATGACGTGGAGGTAATGGTTCGAATCTCGGCTGAATTAACTGGGGTTAACATGTGGTTTTCCCCATGTATTTTATTACTGGGATTTCCGAAATTCCACTCTACGCTAATATGGTTGCCCTTCTACGACAGCTCTATTCATTTTTTTAAACACATATTAAGTCGTTAAATAGCCCTTGTGCTAGACACATAACTTAAACAAATACTATGAAATTATTGTGTCAAAAATAAAATCCCGTTGCAATGAGTTAATTGTATGTTTTAACGCCACTGTTAACATATAGTTTCTGTTGGTCGAAGTAATTATCATAAACAATGACAATACTATCTACACATGACAAGATTTAGTGTTTGCCGGAACACAATACTATAGCACCGAGACACTACCTATTACTAACTTTCTAGGCCACCTTTCCCTATGATGTATAATTAATTTTTTTTTTCATAAAATAAAACAGTTCACCCTTCCTTCGTATGGCTGTCCTAACTCACCAGCTCGGCCGGTAGGTCATGATTCTGGTAACCGCAAGCGTGCCTAACAAACAGTGTAATTATCATTCTATGTGATATTTGTTCTGACTTTTGTTTTATCGACGAGGGTCTCCGATGTGTGTGTGAGTGGCTTGTTTGCGGTCTACGGTGGTCACTTCAAGGTGGGCCTGCGGGTTGAATTAAGGTCAACGTCTAGTCACGTGTGGCTCTTCTCACACGTCCCCAAGTGGGACCTCATTTGACCAAGAGCGAAACTTATATGGGTTAGCGGGGTACACCATTTGCCTCTGATGTGCCAAAATAAAACAACAGTTAGATTTATAGAGTTTGATTAATTTTTTGCACCCAGTTTAATTTGTTTGTGTGTGAAACCCCACCACTGGCTATCTGCATATTTACACTTACATGGTAAGGATGAGGAAGCTAGAATTTAAAGTAACAATGGAGGAAGAGTGAGTTTACCCTCCTCGGTGGTATAGTCGGCTAACGCAATAGTCGTGTTGAGCTAGACTGCCAAGGATGGGGATATTGAGGTTATAATCTCGGTCGGGTGAAATCGGGGTGATTTTTACTAAATGGTTTTCCACTCTCCCTCAAAGCAAATTCAGGTTCACTTCCTCTAAATTCAAACTTTCCAATTCTTAAATCATTAGCTTAATTAGTACTTAATCGTATAAACCGAACAGGTAGTAAGACGCGGTGCTAAATAAAATAAAAAATTAATAAAAAAAAAGAGTGAGTTTAAAAAAAATTAGCATGCTTATAACCAGCACGGATTTGAACTTCAGCCTTCACGTCACCAGCAAAAGTTCATGGATTAGGGAGAAGATAGAATTCTTAGGAAATGTACTTGCATTTGTGTGGGGGAAGACCAGAATACCAGCAAAAAACCCCATCATGCAGCCTGTCAGGATTATATCCCTCAACCTCCTCGTTACTTAAACCAGAAAACTTAGTGCCCTTAATCACGTGATCACCAATGAAGGTCAATGGGGTTATTAACGTCTGGTAGTTATCGATTTATTCTTATCTATTCTGCGTTTGCTTCATGTAAATACTAAACTTATACACAAACGAGATTTCTTTATAAATCAGTAGCCTACGTTCAACAACCACGATTATTAACATTTCTTACATCCGCATCTAAAGGAAAAGGAGCAACCAGCTAAGATTCGAAACCCGACTCACCCACCCATCTATGGCAACCAAGAGCAATTATTAAACTTTAGACCACTTGCCCACCAAGGTACACAAGAAGAGTTTCATCATCAACCTTAAGAGGCCACACCACCCAATGAAAACCAATGTCTTATAGTGGTGCAGTTGATTGTAGTTTATAGGGATTTGCGAGACTCAAAAATTTGAGATCGAGAAGAGGAAAAAAAAAATCTCGATCTCGTCTCGTCTCGTCTCGTCTCGAACGTATAAAATGGTTCTCGAAAGTTAGAGAATTTAAAATAAAATATTAGAAATATGCAAATAACTACCCTAATAAATTTATTGGCTAAGCCAAGTAAAAATTTATTATTTTTAACATTATTTGATAGTAAATATAAGGTTTAATTGGGAGTTAATTTTTTTTTTTACCCATAAAGGAGTCAAAATTGGCCAGCCATAAACTTAGTTTGTAAAAAATGAAAGTGTTTCATTATACGTCATAAAGAAAAATTTTGTTTCAAATTTTTTTTTTCTTGGATTGTTTCTCGCATCTCGATATTTTTTCATTTTCTCGTCTCGATATCGTCTCTAACTGAAAAAGTTGTTCTTGCACATCCCGAGTATTTTACTTTAGACTATAGTGAAATCAGTAGGCTTATCACTAGAACCTTTTAACAATTTAAAAAAAAAAAAGTTTAAAATCATTATTTTCAAATAGAAAAAAAATAAATTAAAATTATCCCAATTTCACATTGTTGTCAAGGGAAGAATGAATATAGCCACACTCAAATACGTTTTCTAGTCTGAGCGTTGTCATGTATCTAATTTACCGGTTATTTGGATCTGGTAAAAAGTTCCACCCGAGAAAACCACCAAATATCAAGATATATTTGATAGAAACAACTCCTCGCTTGGAATTTCCGAAGACTGCATCTCAAGGTCAATCTGGGAACGTGTAATATCTCTCAAGTTTCCGTGAGAGACTAGAAATGTATTTGTTATTGTGTTATTCAACTGTTGAGGGAGGGTTTTCCATGGTGTCATCTTTCTACCAGTACAGAATGCAGTTGTTATTTTAATATTCTATACGGTACACTGTATATTGAAATTAATATATGGTACATATGAACCTGGACGTGCCTGACCTTCCAAATATCGGGGTAGGGCAGCACATATTTGTATTAACTTGATCCTCCATAATCACAAATCACTATACATATATATATAAAATAATTAAATTTTATATATATATAAAATAATTAAATTTGAAGATACGTGTTTAATAAATTGTGTTGTATTAGGCTCCATTTATGTATATATATATAATTTAATTATTTTTTTCATTTGAACATTAATATTAATTAAAGATTTTCACTGCACCACATTTTAAATAGGTCTAACACTTTTCTAAATAATAATAATAATAATAATAATAGTAATACATTTCAATTTTCTTTATTATAGTGCTGGCCATACAGTCGTAAGACCTATAACAGGCCAGCACTGAAAAGTACACAAGTACCTTACAAATACATATAATTACATGAGAAAATAAGATGAACAATAATAGCTAAATAATTATATATACTGATGATTAGTTACGAGAAAATAGTAAATAATAATGATAAGAGTAAAAAATAGCAATAATAACAAATAACTAAAGAGTAGTGAAGCACACAATATGAAAAAATAAATCAGAATCTTTTAAATTTAAATATTATAGGCAGAGCCTCTATATGACTAATTATTGAAATGGGAGTTCCTTAAATAACTCTTTGAGTTTAGCTTTTCTTTCATGAAAGAAATCGAATTCAACAAATCTAGAATTGGCGCTATGGATACAACGATCTAAAGGGCTCATCTTATAAGAGCTATTGAGAAAAAAATAATGTTGGATTACGAGAAGCCCGAGAAGGGATATGAACACCTACATGATCAAGGACAAATTTGCAAGAAATCTACTATTGAAAATATTAAAAACCAAAAGGGCACATCACAATAAAGTCCACGCGAGAAGAGAGTTTGGAGCCCTATGGGGTTTCGAATAATAATAATAATAATAATAATAATAATAATAGCATTTCTGGGTTACATCAATTTGTAGCCCAGTTTATGAAAATATTAGCCGGTACTAAAGTACCGTTGCCCAGGGAACCCCCGAATGTATTGATGGTACATCTTATCCGTGGAGGCTATTTCCATGGGGGGAGAGCCGATGAAGATCTTAATCCAAGCCTAGCTTACCAAATCCTCGTGACCATGGGAACTATTTCCCTTTCGATAAAAAAAAACAACCCCTTGTTATCAGCCTGGAATCAAACCCGGTGCCTTTAGGTCATTATCATGGGTCTCTGACCAGTATACCACGAGTTTATTTACGTTTCTCGATCATTTGATTATATTTTTCAAAAATGCTCAGACTTACTTACAAGAATGTTATTAATTCTGTGTTGGATAATTAACCCTTAATTTAAGTCAACTTTGACGTCATTAAACACCCTCCTTCTTTTCCATTAACTGCATATTATGTACTTTACACTTGTTTAAATAATGTCATAAATTCTGATCTAGTCCGAAACATATATATGTGTCTGACATAGCTACGTGGTTTATCGTATTTGAGATAAACTGTTTCTCTAGTTTGTTTTAAGGTGACATAGACAACTAAGAAATATTCTCACCTTACAGGATAAACTTGCTCTTGCAGCTCTACAGTCCACAGAAATGAATCAAGGTCTATTTACGTAATAACAATATAATGCATGTGTGGGGGAACTAAAAAAAATCTAGCAAGTAAGTTAACTATAAATCAGTCAATTAAATCATTTATTGGAGATGAAAAAAAGGTGCTTAGGAATATATTTGGTCCAAAAAAAGATAAGACTACTGGGCAGTTAAGGATATTACATAATGATGAATTTAATATCCTGTATTTATTACAAGACTTTGATAGAATAATCAGGTCTCATAGAATAGTGTTGGCAGGACATGCAGTGCGAACGGAGAATCTAGAACCATGTTCAGCGTATTGACTGGTAAACCCATCGGGAAGAGACCATTAAGGCTGTGCAAGAGTGATAATATTTTTTTATATTGTCTTATTTTTACGGTTGTGAGCCTTTTTAATAAAATAAAAACATTAAAATAAGTAATAATAGAGCAAAATCGAGCTATTTTTTGTTTAAATAGCTATAATGTTTAAATTAACTTAATAATACTAATTCTTCTCCAAGTATTAATTAATACAAGTAAAAGCCTTACTTTTTTTTATGGATGTACGGATAGTATAGCACTACATGGTAAATATATTTTAGACACTTTTTTATCATATTTTCCAAATTATTTATTTTTATTTAATAAATAATGAAATTGAATCAGCGGCAAACTTTCTCATTCTTTTACAAACAAATTTCCTAATAGAAAACTACTTTGTGTTTTGAAATTAAATTTATCTCTCCTTATTTAGCAATAAATACTGGCTCATTTGACGTATTTCATTCAATCGTTACTATCATATGTTCAAAACTGAAGAGGAAATTGCCCGAAGTTACGTGACATTCAAATTTTTTGTTTTAAGTAAACTAACCTTAAATGAATTTATTTTATACAAACAAAGATAGGCCTACATTATTATTGATGCGTAAAATAGTTTTCCGATACCAATATTGAATCAAATCGCTAAAGCAATTTTTTAAGATACTCAAATTAAAGAATATCAGTCATTAGTAAGCTATCCATGAATAAATTCAACCTCCCCCCCTCCCCCCAAAAATTAATATACATATATATATTTATTTATTTGTCATGTTCATGTCAAACCCTCCCCAGATGTACTTTTAAGAAAAATCGTTATAGCCATTTTCAAAATAATTCGAAAATCACTCCTTAGTAAAATGCCATTTATCAAATTTTTAACCAAAACAAACCATACAGGGCTATTTGTCTCAAACACTCCCAAGATACTCATTTGGAACCAAATCATAAGGGCAGTTTTAAAAATATTTCAAGTTTTTGAAAAGTCAACCATCGGTAAACAACCCATAAATGAGCTTTTGCCTAAAAAAAAATACACTGTTAATTTTCATGTCAAACATTCCCTAAATACCCATTTGAAACCAAATCACTAAGGCCTTTTGTAAAATATTTCAAGTTTTGAAAAATCAATCATCAGTAAACTATCTCCCAAAAATGTTCACAGTGCTAATTGTTATGTGAAACAATACCATGATAGGTACCCATTTATAACCAAATCGTTAGGACCATTTGTAAAATATTTCTTTTTTTTGAAAAATAAATCATCAGTAAACTATCTATGAATGAGTTTTAACATCAAAAACAAGTAAAAAATGTTCATTTTTATGTAATTCACTACCAATATACCCATTTGGAGCCAAATCGTTGGCACCATTTGTAAAATATTTCAAGTTTTTGAAAAATCAGTCGTCAGTAAACTAGCCATAAATGAGATTTTACCTCAAAAACAAAGACACAGTGTTAAATGTCATGTCAAACATTCCCGTTTGAAACCAAATCGTTATGGATATTTGTAAAGTATTTCATATTTTTGAAAAATCAGTCATCAGTAAACTTTTACCCACGAGATTTTACCCCAAACAAAAGTAAACAGTGTTATTTGCTACCAAGGTACCCATTTGTAACCGAATCGGTACATCGATTTGAAAAATATTTTAAGTTTGAAGAAAATCAGTCAACGGATTTTTGCCCAAAACCAATTATCTAGTGCTATTTGTCATATCAAACAAATCCAAACAAAATCATTAAAGCCATTTTCGAAAAATGTGTAGCTAAAAAAAATATTATTAGTAATCTACCATTAATTGAAGGGCTTGTTTAAAAAAAAGTTTTGGGATATAGCCATTTAAAATTTAAAGTTCAAGTTTGAACAAAATCCATCAAACTATTTTGAATCCAAGGCCAAGGACAGACAGACAAAGTCATGGGGACGGATAACACATAAAGATTTGTCATAATTTCTTGATCGATTGTTTTCACGATCACATTACTTTTTCTTTTTATGGGAAAGTAAAAATATTTATGGCTTTATTTATGGTTCAAACCATATCAAAATTAAGGCACAAGTACAAATTAGGAGGCTGTGTTACCGTAAAAAGCACTTCAGATAGCTTCTAGAGGTGTATATTATTTAGAATTTTTTCTAGCCTTAGGGAGTTATGGTGCTATGTTGCCATAAAAAAAACACCTCAAATAACTTCTAGAGGTGTTTTTTATTATTTAGAATTTTTTCTAACCTTCAGCAGTTATGGTGTTATGTTGTCATAAAAACACTTTAGATAACTTCTATAGGTGTTTAAAATTTATAATTTTTCTAGACTTAGGCAGTTATGGTGCTATATTGCCATAAAAAATCACCTCAAATAGCTTCTAGAGATGTTTAATATTTAGACTTTTTCTAGCCTCAGGCAGTTATGGTGCTATATTGCCATAAAAAAAACACCTCAAATAGCTTCTAGAGATGTTTAATATTTAGACTTTTTCTAGACTTAGGCAGTTATGGTGCTATGTTGCCATAAAAAAAACACTTCAAATAACTTCTAAGCTTAGAGAGGTTTAATAGCTATAATTTGTCTAGCCTTAGGCAGTAATGGTGTTATGTTGCCATAAAAAACACTTCAGATAGCTTCTATAGGTGTTTAACATTTATAATTTTTTCAGCCTTAGGCAGTTATGGTGCTATTTTGCCATAAAAAAACACTTCAAATAGCTTCTAGAGATGTTTAATATTTAGAATTTTTCCTATATTTAGGCAGTTATGATGCTATGCTGCCATAAAAAACACATCAGATAGCTTCTATATGTGATTAATATTTAAAAAATATTCCAGCCTTAGGCAGTTATGTTGCCATAAAAAAAACACCTCAAATAGCTTCTAGAGGTGTTTAATAGCTATAATTTTTTCTAGCCTTCGGTAGTTATGGTGTTATGTATCCATAAAAAAACACTTCAGGTAACTTCTAGAGTTGTTTAATATCAAGAAATTTGTTATAGCCTCCGGCAATTGAGGAATGTGCCCACCAACCCCCCTCCCCCCGAAATTATTGGCTGGCTATGGCCTTGGGGTGAGACGCCTTATACAGTTATACCAGGCATGTACAGCCTGTGGTCCAGCTGTTTGGTGAGAAATTAATGATTTCATATATGTGTACATAATAAAGGCTTTGTGACCAAGCTTTCAACAGTTTGGTAGCTTTTTATACACCAGAATCCTTTAAAGATGAGTAAATCACTCTTTAAATTTAATTGTTTTTAAAGAGCTAAGCCTATATTGCAGCTTCAAAAAGCTTCATCGCATTGTCGTCAAGAATTTCCAAGTTTTGTACGATTTAGAGCAGTTTGAAATGCTGTCATTGTAGCAGTTATATAACGCACAGATACCACCAGCCATATTATTTGGGATAGTAATTATAATTCTATAAGAAAAATATCATTTTTAAATCATTTACATAATTTGCATTCTATGTTAACTCAGACGATTCGCATCACCAAGGCGTGAGAGCGCAGCACCTTCGCTTTATTGCACGAAAAGTAGTCGATTGTCCAGTATTAGTTTCATAAGGTATTTGTTAAAACCAAACTATAGCTGTTACTCAATCCCAAAGGCTCAGAGGCTAAATAGACCTAACCACCATTTGTGTTTAGTTATCGGTTGCAGGTAGCATTTCGAAGTTCACACGATGTGGAACATGCTTTGGGTCATCTTCCCCTTGTCACTGAGCCACCGAGATGTCTCTGGCCACGGCCTGTCTCGTGGGGAGTTCCCTCTCAAACCGCCTGAGAACAGCGCCATGATGTTTCCTCGGTGAACTACCAGACTGCCAACCCTTTTCAGGGGGCATGTGGGGGTCGTGTGGGTGGGCTTACACCCCCTCTCTATATCCCCCTCTCCACCGACACCAACACTACTTCTACTGTTATTACTATTACTACTCTAAGTTGGGCGGGTGTGGATTCGAGCTACGGCCAGATAAGGGGGAGAACTAGATCTCCGTCAGGGTAACAACACCCCATGTCCAACTGTCAAAACTGTTGGATCACTTTCCAAGAGATACTCGGGTACATTCTGCTACAAAAATAATAGTTTGAAGATATTTGTTCTATAAGAGGAAGTACTGATGTGGTAAATTAGCAACAACACTGATTATCACGTGGTCTAAGGCGCAATGCTCACGATGGACTGGATTATCTGTGACTAGGGCTGATTTAGGCTCGAATCTCGGTTGGGAGTGCTGGAGGGAACTTTTTTCCACATGCGATTTCAAAAAGAGACTTTCCTTTCTCTAATGCAGGTGCACTTACTCTAAGCAACCCTTATAATATTCTAAAGATTAATTCATAAATAAAAAAATAAAAAATCCTACACTATATATTACAACCCATTAAGGCTACTCTCAATTGTAAACCGTAATTGAGGAGCGAGTTTAGAGCAAATAGAGCCACATCCGTATGGAGGAAGAGTGAGAAATGTCTTGGGAAATAAACCTCAGTGAACCCCTCTGGGATTCAGCCCTCAACCTCAGCATAGAACCAGAATATACGCGACTGACACCCTAGTCCATATAGCCACTGAAGTGTATAAGTCGTTAATAACCTTGATGATTAGTGCAATAATTAAGTAAAACCTGTCCAGTATTTCTCTGGATAGAGAATAGAAAATCTCAATGTTGATATCTTCTAAACTAGTGGTTTTCAACCTGGGGTACGCGTACCCCCGGGATATGCGAATACATACTAGGGAGTACGTAAGAATTAAAAATAAACATATATATATAGGCCTATTATATGTAGGCTATAGATATTATGTCATGATAAACATTGAATAATCAGAGCCAGATCTAGGGCTAGCCACAAAATACCCGACTCTGGTAGCACCATTTTCTGTTCTCTCTCAATTTCTCTCCTAGAGGCAGACTAAAGAATATGTTTAGCTTACATTATCACCAACAACTTTGGGGTTACAAAGTTGAAGACAAATATTCTTTGGGGGATACACGGAAAAACAAAGGTTGAATACCACTGCCCTAAAGGATAGCTTACAAGACATCTAACGACAGAATCCCAAGTTAAAGTCAATCACACTACCAGTCAGATTTATAAAATAAGGTTTTTCATCAAGCTCACATCAGGTAATTTGATTCATCCCTGAAGTATGTTTTAACACAAAACCATTGGTAAAGTATATCGATTCAATTAAATCGAAAGGCTATGATTACAGTGGATTTCAAACCACTTGTGTCTCGAATGATAACCTTGAAATAAACCAGCCCCGTTGTGTAGGGGTCAGAGCATTTGGCCACGAGGACATGGAAAGGGCATCCACAGAAAGGATGTACGGTTAGTACATTTGGGTGTACCCTAGGAAACGGCACATTAGCTAAAATTTCCACTACTGGGCTATGCATGATGTAGCCAATACGCGAATTCTTATAATTACCTTGAAGTTAAAGGCTATTCACGAATTAATTCAAGGAAATTATGGAGGATAAATAAAAGGAAATATTCCGACTTTTCGGCGAGGGACCCAAACTCTTCAGAGGACACCTCTGAGCTCTCTTCTCTCACCCCAGAAGTGAGTCTGCTTCCCTACACCGATCTACGGCTGGTTACCACCCGAGCTGTCCAAGGCGTCGTCCACCCCGAGACTCGATCAGTTTTCCCCACTTCCTTCACAAGGCATTCGTCCTCCTGCTCCGTGTCATCAATACCATCTTGATATTGCTCCATTTTCCATATCAGAGAAAGCCAGCATATGTTTCCCGACACACAAGCCGGGAAAAGTCCCTGTGTACCTCTTTTTCTATTGATCGATCGCCCTCCTTTCATGCGTCGGCAAAATGGTGGAGAGAGTGATCCTGGCTAGTTTGGAGGACTGACTGGAGGTAAACCCCTCCTGCCAAATCACCGATTCAACTTTTATAAGGGCTTGTCTAAGATACACGGGGTCATCAATGTGTTATACCTGGTGACTCGTGCATTTAACACCGGTTCCCATTCTGGGTTAGTGGTGTTGGATGTTAAAGGGGCGTTTGAAAGTTGAGCCACCGTAGGTTTCTCACCGTCTTTGTCAGAGTGGGACTCCCGGCACCAATTCTTCATCTCCTCAGACTAATCCCTCAGTAAGATAGTCATTCACGCCATCTCTTCCCCCCCTAACGATACTGGCTGGGGTCCCCCAGGGATCCTGCCTATTCCCAATGCTGCATTCATTGTTCGTGTTGAACATGTCTGTCCCACGCGATAACTTGTTGTTCCCATTTGCGGGCGATACTGACATCCTGGCCCAGTCTGCTTACGCCAGGGTAGCTTAGACCAAGCTGACCATTGCACTCTGGGGGTTGTTGGCCTACTTTCAGTCGCGGTCTCTGACTATCCAATCTCAGAAAACTCAGACTATCCTGTTCACTCGTTGGAGGTCGGGATCCCTGCAGCCACTTCTTGTGGAGGGTGACGTGGCCCAGTGGTCACCTACTGTCTGGTGGCTGGGGGTGATCCTTTAAATTTTAATTTTAATTTGCTATCACACTTAGAAATTTTTTCACGGTAATTTTTGAAATTCTGTGTCTCTCTTCAACCCAGGGACTTTATTTTAAACATTATACTTTTCTAGCTATCTCAGATATTTATATTTTCTACAATTGCGGAATCGGTTTTTTACTATATTTTGGAAAAATTTTCTCTTCTCCCATTTCATCACCCTGCCATTTTGTGGGTTTTAAAAAAATTTGACCATTTGCGAAGGTCTATTTACAATTTCACAAATCTCAATTTTCCATCTCACCAATAGCCGATTAATAATTTTAGTTTTGAAAATTTTAGCCCTGACCATATTCCGTACCCACACGCTGAATTTTAAATTCTCAATCTATTTTGATTATTCGGGCTTGGCCCTTTACATCCCGTTTAATAGAGCATGAATGGAGGTCAGGAGGCCACCATCTTAAAGGTTCAAATGGGTGTCAATACATATCTGTTGAACTGATCAAATTGACTAGCAACCAGATTTATTCCAATATAAATTCGAGTATTAGTTCAAATTGTAAACACCACTATTATTTTGTGTTTTGAATATATATCTATATGGAATATAGGCATATATATCTTAAAACCAGATACTTTCAAGATAGGGATAGGGTGTAGTAGTGTGAACTGGATAGAACTAGCTCAAGATGTGGATAGGGTTTAATGAGGGGGATTGGATAGAACTAGCTCAAAATAGGAATGGGGTGTAATGAGGTGGACTGGATAGAACTAGTTCAAGATATGAATAGGGTGTGATGAGGTGGAATGAATATAACTAGCTCTGTATATGGATAGGGTGTGATGAGGTGGATTGGATAGAGCTAGCTCTGGATCAGGATAGGGTTCAATGAGGTGGACTAGATAGAACTAGTTCAAGATATGGATAGGGTGTAATGAGGTGGACTGGATACAACTAGTTCAAGATAGAAATAGGGTGTAATGAGGTGGACTGGATAGAGCTAGCTAGGAATAGGTTGTAATGAGGTGGACTGAATAGAAGTAGTTCAAGATGTGGATAGGGTGGAAAGAGGTGGAATGAATAGAACTAGTTCAATATATGGATAGGGTGTAATGAGGTAGAATGAATAGAACTAGCTCTGGATATGGATAGGGTGTAATGAGGTGGACTAGATAGAGATAGCTCTGGATCAGGATAGGGTTCAATGAGGTGTACTATATAGAACTAGTTCAATATATGGATAGGGTGTAATGAGGTGGACTGGATACAACTAGTTCAAGATAGGAATAGGGTGTAGTGATAGTGTGAATTTGATATAGATAGGAAATAGTGGCGTACTTTTTTTTTAAGTGTGGCAATGAAGTTTCAAGTTCCCATGCCATAGTGTAATTAAGGTAATTAGAGGTATAATCCCCACTAAACTATTATTTCATTGTATTGCCTGGTGCATTCATGTACTGTAAAGTTAAAACATATGCACGTGTCATCCTCGGCAGGAGAGGGGGTATCTGACATACATTTGCCAAACCATGTGATACTCAAAATCACATGTTGATTTGTTGCTACGCTATTCAGTCAATACATTCACACAAACAAACCATTTGTTTTTAATTAGTAACAGTTTTTACACTATTGAAACATGAAATTGTGTAAAATAACCTTTTGGATGTTTATTTTTTGTGAAAGCGACGTCTGTGG
>CABFWB010000146.1:0-12127 GCA_902151455.1 Timema bartmani | reverse complement strand
GAAGGCAAAAAAAAAAAAAAGGAACCAACGTATGTAGCCCTTTTAATTTAAAGATAAATATGAAATTCCAAAATTGATAATTTAATTTCTCAAAATGTTTGTTTCCCTAACATTGTTTGGGAAAAAAATTGAACTTAATAAGGTTTTGGTCCCATTTCAAACCGAACAGATAGTATATATCAAAAAACATTTACGTTGACAAACACATAAAATAGAATCTGTCTTAAAGAAAACGCTACCTGCCATAGGTATATTGTGAAAACTATCTAGGGCACCCCGAAAAATTAAACTAATTATTTATCATAAATAGTCACTTTCAATACCTTGGACATATAATATCTATGCAGCTACTAGTATTCTCCAAACACTCCAAGTTGCACAAAACAAAGCTATAAATAACATATTTGATCTGCCAAATTTATACACTAGCAATAACCTACTACACAGAGAATGACATATTACAATACAATACAAACTCAAAATCTTATTATTTGTGCAATATAAAAGTGAAGAATTTCTCAGAAAAAACATCAATCAGCACAGTTACCATGCAAGACATGCTGGTGATTTACACATAAATTCAATTAGAACAGAGTACGGAAAAACCACTCTCTCATTTCATGGCTACCAAATGTACAAACAACCACCTCCAAAAAAATATTCAAAAACATCAAAAACCCTCACGTTTTTAAAAAGAAACTTAAAATCTATTTTAATCAAATCAATAGCTCAAATCAAGCTTGTCTCCAATTAATATTTTTAAACTCGCCATAAATACCTTTAAAATCAGATTATCAATAATATATTTTCTAGAACAAAATATCAAAATGAATTAACTAACTCAATAGGCGTAAATATCAAAATCCTTTGTTTTCTAAAATTATATAGGCTATATGTATACTATATACATATTATATGTAAAACACACACATACACAAACTTAATCTAAAAAAAAAATAATCCGGCAATGTGCTACAAATTAACCATTTCCTATAAAACTAGACATTATTGAATTATTTAATATATTAATGTCAAATAAATGCAGATTGACTCCCTTACAATAAAATGTCCTCGAATAGCTAAAAGTCTTGTATTGTATCTATCACAGTCCGCCCCTAGATAAAATTGTTAAATTAAATTTAAGATCTCAACCTAGAGCTCTGATCAAGGAAATAAGATATTTTGTTTGTTAACTTATAAATTATATTGTAAAATTAAAATTAACATTGTAAAATATTGTATTGAAAACTTAAAATTTAATAAACTTCAAACTTCAAACTTCAAACCCCATCTTCAGTGCTTCAACCAATCCCGGCTACCAAAACTATGGCTTTGAATACATTGATCTAAAAAGATATTTCGCTCTAGAATAAATATAAGTTTGTTGTTGGAAAGTTTATCTCAGCCCTAGCGTGACACTGCATTTGACAGTGATAACAGCGCTATCAACTCTTGCCGGTCGCATGTTGAACAACTCCCGCGTGGCCTGTGGTTCGGACGTCTTGCTATTAAGGAAATAAATCCGGAAACAGAGCTAGAACCTATCAACATCACCCTATGTGCAATATTTACTGACAAAGATCAGAGGATAAATGGATTACAACTATTTAAAAAAAAAACTTTTACTAAGTTTACTGACTATAGAAAACTATCCACACGCCAGTCTCGCGATGGACTGGTTTACCAGTGACTATAGGTCAAGGTTAGAATCTCGGCAGGGGTGGTTTTACACACATGATTTAACAATGTAGTTAAAACATCCCTTCTTCATTCTTGAGAGGGTGCATTTCCTTCAACAGTCTTTACCATCCACACACTGGCGAGGATGCGATCTATATGATTGACGCCTTTTTTTTCGCATGTCCACCAGTGCAGGACAAAACACTGTTTCAAAGGGAATTACCACCGAAAGAATCACACCACACTAGTGTCGACCACCTATGGGACTTTTATCATTGACTGCGACCACTCCTATAAATATTCTTCTTTCTTCCCCTTTTCTTGTTCGATGATTTTCACTCTCTTTTTAAGATGAAACCTTCCTTTAGTTCCGGAATCTCTTGCTAGGATCGCTGTGCTCGTAGCAAGTGAACCGCGAAATGAGGTGCAATTATTTCTCGCAAATTACGAGAGAAGGGGAGAAAGGATGTTTTCCGCTGAGTAGGCCTATACCATGAGATAGTGCAGGGAAATGTAGGTTATGTTGGCTACATCAAGGAACAAGGTTTCATGGGACATCTCAATTTTGGATGGGACTATTGATAGAATATAACATTATGTATTATAGATAATTCTTCATGTTTTTAATAAAAGTTTTTGACATTTTGTTTTATATTCAATGAAAAAAATAGAGCTGTTCCAATTAAAAAAAAATTTAACATTGATCTTTAGGCTACTGAAGACCACAAGATATTAAAGATTTTATTTAAAAGAGAAAAATTTTCATTAAATTACTTGATATTTATAATATAATTATAAAGACAGTCCAGTCCAGTCCATTGGTAAACATGCAACTCTTTGGAAACGTATCAAGAACTAATCTTTTTATTTATAGTGACAACCGGCTCTGTGTTGTAGTGGTCAGTGCACCTATCTACAAATCTAGAGGTCCCGGATTCGATTCCCGGTTGGTATCTTGGGTATTTTCCCCTAAAGGCGAACTACTCCAATGGCCATCAGGATTTGGATAGTTAGGCTTTATTTAGGTTTAAGTGTTTCCACTGGTTCCACACCCTAATACTCTCTCGCCATAATATCACCTCATCGGGACATGGAGAGAGCCTCAACATATAATATGTACGATTAGTACATTCAGTCGACCCCTGTACAACGGTACTGTCAAATCTTTACACAAACTGGACTACAAATGATGTAGCCTGGACGCGTAGTATTATTATTATTATTATTTATAATGACACATTTGACAATTTAAAAGTTCAATAAAATTTGTTACGAAAATAATTTCAAACCAATTAAAATATTTTATATCAACATAACTAAATATTCAGTGTCTAGAAAACCATAACTTATTTAAAAGTATTTCTGATTTGCAACAATGTATGCACCTAGAACACAAGGGCTTTTTATACCTGGAGAAAGGTATTTGTTTACTTGGCAATCTCTTAGATATTCTTGGATATTGAGTCCACTGCCATTGTAGTACGGATACAGTGGAAAACTACAACTTGAGAGACGCTGGTACAATTCTCACCAATATCTGAAATAATAATATAAAAGTCTGTGTATCAAAGCGGGAATTGAGAGTGCTACCATTTACTTAGGTCACTGAGCTATCCTCAATCATCAAGTGCTTATTACAGTCAACTCTTACTGAAATTATGAAAGCTATAGATGTCCCGATTTTGATCACATTACTTAGGTGTCATTTTTAAGCAAACACAATGTTAAGATTATATTTGTTAGTAGCGCATAATCCCAAACAAGCATTAGCACCATAACATTGCAAGCTATTTGTGTATGAGATCATCCCATTACTAATATATTACTATTCTTAGCATTAGGATTGAGTCAGTGGATTGGGTATCTACACTGGAATTAAGTTTGTGTTCTGGAGTAATGCTAGAGTTCACAAAGCCTAAGGCCCATGTGCAAAAGGAAGACTGAGTGGAGTAGAAGGTGATGTAATTACTTATCTACTTTGTTGCAAATAAACGCAACCTCAACTCCATTCCACCTTCTGTTTTTCTCAGCATCGACCTTACTCACAAATCATGCTTATCTCCTTCTTCATATTGGTGAACTAGCGTCATCCTTCTTAGAAACAAATAAAACACAGACTAAGCTAAACATATTTACTTACATCCATTACTGTTTCCAGCCTATGTCAGTTTTTTTATTCAAGTCATATATTTTCCACTTCTGGCTTGTTAGGCCTGTCGTAGCTTAATGTGCCTTATAATTTAACTTAAGACTAGGACAGGCACAGCATCCAAACCCCGGCCGTTAATTTATCACTGTGAGAAGTTAAACTCATATTTCTATTCAAAGATAAATTTTCGGACATGCCGAGAATAGAGCTCGGGACCTTTAGCTCTGTAGACAGACACTATACCGCCTGAGCTAAGGTGTCGAACAGACTAAGTTATATCCGATTTGAAATATTAAATATGACCACCATTCTTTCACAAAAATTATTACCTTTGGATTAGACTGATCATGTTGGGTTTTTTTTACCTTATCTTAGTATATCCATATTTAATTACTCTAATGTGTTAATGATGATGAACGTAGAATTTTATAGGGATAGAACTACAAGTTATTCAAATTCTGACCTTACTATCATCCGCAAACTAGACTAGATGCTTTTGACGTTTAGTCTGTGTGCTCACTGATGCGACTACCGACCTTGTTGATAGTGAAAGTTATGATTCTTCCATCGTAAAGTAATTTTACATTATCCCTTCTAAATACGCACCAGGTGTATTCGGGGTTTAATGCGTTAAAGTCTCATACCACAAGATAACAGCTGATGGGTAAACCGGGGTTAATATTTACCAGGTAAACTGAGGGTTATTTTTATAAGGTGATGTGTACCTGAGGTTTTCTCATACTCTATCTATGTTAATGGGGATGCACTTCCCCCAAATCACCATCCTTATCCATACACGTGGCTGTTAGTAATCTGTGTAATCCAAGTTCTCAACCAACTTCCCCTCACCTTATTACAAATGATTATTGTGTACCAAAGAGAAAACTTGATATTTAATAGGTGCCATGATATTGTATCCAGTATAGGAAGTGAATCAAAGAAGGATTGCAACGCGACTCTTCCCTTTTGGTGGGCCCTTAAACTTCCCACAGAACATAAACTTTACCCTAACAAACAACTTTGAGGTTTAAATCCTCAAGGAGATACCAAACACAAGGTTTCCATTTTACACAAGAAATAAAATAAAGACTGATAAAAATAAATGTAAAAAAAAAAGGTTAATTACATTGTCTGAGAATTAATGACTGTTAATTATACGAGTCGGAAGAAGGTGGAAGCCGACATTGGTTTCTCCAAGAAACAAGGGTCTAGTTTCCTCAAGTTTGCTCGTCTTCCCTTGAAGATGATCCCCCAAAGTACTTTGTTTAACATCGTAGAGAGAAATTTGAGGCAAGATGTTGGCAGCCATGAGAGTCGACCTTTATAAGAGGTCGAGGGAAGGTTGGTGCAGTCATTAGAACAGAACTAGGAAAAGGTTAAATTTTCTTTTTGTGCCTCGCATCCCATAACCCGTCTGAGTTTATAACACATTAATATTTACACTTTGTGGATGTAGGAAGAGGAATTTATAGAAATTGTACCATTGTTTGCTAAATGGGAAGTTTAGGAAAAATCACTTTCACCTGATCTGGATTATATTCTTACATCCCCATCACCGTTATCCATCGCCATGTACCCACTCGTAAGGGTAAAATATATAGTAAGGTTTTGTTAAAAAAGAATTTTATAAAAAACTTTATTTTGAGACCAATACTGATAATATTCTATTTTATTAGTATTATTCAATAGTTATCGATATTATCTTACGTATAGTTATATAAACGTAGTTTTAATAACTTTTATGACTGTTAAAAAAAATTAAGATCTAAGTCCTTGCAACTCAATACCTTAGTCCTGTTTTGACAAGAAATAACTTTTATGACTGTCAAAATAGTTATTTCCTATCATAATAGGACTTGGTATTGATTTGCAAGGGATTTTAATTTTAATTTTATTTAATATGTAATTATTTAAAAATATTAATATAATTTTACGGCTATAGTCAGCCAATGCTAAATAATAATACCATTCCAACTACAACCTTTTACTTATGTTATCTAATTAGATCAAAACTTCAAAGTTTAGTATTCAAGTAATAGAAATTATTGGTTCAATTTGTAGCGAAAAACAAGAGAGATTATTAATTTATAACAAAAATGATAAAATCAAAAATCAGGTAACGGTGATTTATGTTAAATAATACTGATATTAGATTAGACCTACACCAGTGTTCACACGGCTTAAGGTGTCAAGACTCAATTGCCAGTGACAAAGAAGGTCTGGGCTCAACTCTCTGGCCGACTGCCCTTGGGGTGACTTTCCACATGTTTATTAGCACTGTGTTTTCACCATCCACTCTAAAACCAAATGTGGATACATTTTCATTTTTAGCACCAATTCTTTCAGCCTGTTCGTTTTGTACACATGACGTGTACTAATGTTTTAGGGATGAATAAGGTTTAATTTAATGGATACATTATATCAAAATTATTCTCCCAACCCCTTACCCCTCAAAATAATTCGTTATTAACCTTGGGGCTTAATATAGGCCTAATATTAAAGTAATTATTAAAATTGTAATTGTAATGTGAAGGTTCATTTATGCTATGATACATCAACTATTGTCTCTTTAACGTTTTTCTGAAAGTAAAATTAAAATATTTTAGCATTCAAATACATTTAAATCACAAAACTTATTTTGAGCTTAACTTTAATCATCTTTTCATTTCTTAAAAGTTTGGTTTGCATCAACTGTTCATTTTCAATAAATTTATGATGTAATCTTCCACTGATTTACTAACGCTCCCTACAAATCCTAAAATGTAATCTTCTTTGGTGAATAATTCCAAGACCTAATGTAATAATTCCAAGACCTAATGTAATGTATGTATGTATATATGATTGAACTAGCAACGCACATGCTAGCAACCCCTTTTTATTTATTGAATTTCAAGAACCGTAAAATCAATACAAATAAATATATTAATCTCGATTGTTTTGGGTTGGGATTGTTTTGAGATAAAATTTGTGTAAAATCTCTACTCTAAACATTCGTCATGATGGAAGCTGTAGCAACATGTTGCAAGTTAGTGAACGACTTTCTGAATAGTACCCTTCCTTGCGAGATATTTACTCAACTCTTTTCAAACAAAAACATCAGCCCTTTCAGCGTGATGGTTTTTATAGTCATCTTGGGAACAACAGCTGGCTTCTCTGTCTGGATGTACAGAGCAAATGGAGAGAAAACCAAAGAGAGGAGGAAGAAAAAAGATAAAGAAGCGTGTAACAAGAATAATATAAAAGGATTTTATGGCAAGAAAAATATAGATAATACCATTGACCAGTATCTTGACGCGTACGATAAGGAAAGCGATCTACATGACGGAGGTGAAGAAATATCCTATTTGATAAAGAGAAGCCCGCTGGACGAGATGCCGACGGCAAAGCTTGGCTCAGACCGTACCATGTCCACAGAAGAGGTGAAGGAGTACATCTTGGGGAGGTTGGTCGACGAGGTGCATCTGGCCGGCAAAGAGATGAGCGAGGAGGAATGGCAGAAAGTTTACGCCAAGTTCCCCAATATGAAGAAGGAGATCAGCCAGATTCGTGAAAAGGAGGCTAAAATGTTGTTCTCGCAGTGTTCGGATAGTCTTGTAACGAAAAATTGAATAACAAACTAATTTCATTTTCTTGTTATTTTTTAATAACTAGCCTATTGCTATGACTTTTCAAAATTAATACTGTACCCAATACAAAACTTAAAACAAACTGTATGTTAAATATAACCTAATACAATTTTAAGTCGATTTTTCAATTTTTTGTGTTCAGTGTAAAACTTAAATCACACCACTATATCAAAGTTCATACAAATAGAAGATAATTATAAAGTAGGACTACATAGTTTGGTATTGGATTTTGTATAAAATAGTTTGTAATTTGTAATTTTCTAGCTAACTTTTACTTTACATCTATTACTGTTTACAGCCTGTGCCCTAGTCAGTTTTTTTATAGCCATATATATTCCACTACCGGCCTGCTAGGTCTGTCATAGCTTCATATGCCTTATAATATAACCCAAAACTAGGATAGGCACAACAACCCGTCCCCGGCCGTTAATTTATCACTGGGAAAGGGTAAACCCACATTTCACCCAAGTGATAAACTGATCGACCATGCTGGGAATCTAACCCGGGACCCTTAGCTCATAAGACAGACACGCTACCGATTGAGGTGAGATGTCGGATATTCTAGCTAACTATTCACATTAACTATCATTACAGATAGAGTAATTTAAACATTGTATATATGCATTGATTACTATCGTTAAAAGAAATGTATTATAATAATCTAAGCGTATTTTACATCAATTATGTTCAACGGTAAGAGTCTGGTGAATTCACACTAATACATCCAATCCAAGCAATCATTGCATCGTTTATATTTCAATATGTACTTGATAAATACCCTTCTGAAAAATTAAACGATATTGATCTCTTGATGGGCCGCTAATAACATCGTTAAACCCAAAAGTTCCAAGACTTTGTGGATATTGTTATAGTTATTTCAAACTTGAACTAGATGGATCTTTAGTGATAACGTTGGTCACTACTAAAAAACTTAAGTAGAATAGATCTTATAGGGAAACCGTAATTACAAGTTCATTCTTGAAATATATCATTATTATGGTCGGACGCTGACAACTAGTTCTAACTTGAAAGATATTGTTCTTATGAACGGACGCTGACAACTAGTTCTAACTTGAAAGATATTGTTCTTATGAACGGACGGTGATTACTGACTCTAACTTGGAAGATATTGTTCTTATGAATGGACGGTGATTACTAGTTCTAACTTGAAAGATATTGTTCTTATGAACGGACGCTGACAACTAGTTCTAACTTGAAATATATTGTTCTTATGAACGGACGGTGATTACTGACTCTAACTTGAAAGATATTGTTCTTATGAACGGACGGTGATTACTGACTCTAACTTGGAAGATATTGTTCTTATGAATAGACGGTGATTACTAGTTCTAACTTGAAAGATATTGTTCTTAAGGAGGGACGGTGATTATTAGTTCAATTGAAATATGTGTGTCCGTATCGGTTTACTAGTTGATGATCAGGCTTGTGTGTATGTGTGTACTGTCAAGCTATGTTATTGCCCCATTAATATTGTCAAATAGGCGTATGACCCGTACGACCCGAATGTGGTGTTTAAAAATAATTTTTAATCAACCTACTAATTTCAACACTTTCTTTGGGATAGTATTCTAGTGTCTCCTCTTTTTGCTTTTTATTTTTATTATTGTTATGTTTTATTGTTACTGTTACTTATTCGTTTGGAACAGAAGTTAGATAAGGATGTATTATCTCTCTAAATATTTTCAACTGATACACGTAGTAGGTAATGAGAGCCGTTGGGATAGAGGAACTTAAGGCAGGGATCACCCCTGGTTGCGCCAGACTTGATTCGTGGCAAATATTTAGTGAATTCTGTCAGATGTGAGATGATATTATGCCATATTAGTGAAAGTTTGTAAGATGTGAGATTATATTGTGCCATATCAGTGAGAGTCTGTAAGATGAGAGATTATATTGTGCCATATCAGTGAAAGTTTGTAAGATGTGAGATTATATTGTGCCATATTAGTGAAAGTTTGTAAGATGTGAGATTATATTATGCCATATCAGTGAGAGTATGTAAGATGAGAGATTATATTGTGCCATATCAGTGAGAGTCTGTAAGATGAGAGATTATATTGTGCCATATTAGTGAAAGTTTGTAAGATGAGAGATTATATTGTGCCATATTAGTGAAATTTTGTAAGATGTGAGATTATATTGTGCCATATCAGTGAAAGTATGTAAGATGAGAGATTATATTATGCCATATCAGTGAAAGTTTGTAAGATGTGAGATTATATTGTGCCATATTAGTGAAATTTTGTAAGATATGAGATTATATTGTGCCATATCAGTGAAAGTCTGTAAGATATGAGATTATATTGTGCCATATCAGTGAAAGTATGTAAGATGAGAGATTATATTGTGCCATATCAGTGAAAGTATGTAAGATGAGAGATTATATTGTGCCATATCAGTGAAAGTCTGTAAGATGTGAGATTATATTGTGTCATATCAGTGAAAGTATGTAAGATGAGAGATTATATTGTGCCATATCAGTGAAAGTCTGTAAGATGTGAGATTATATTGTGCCATATCAGTGAAAGTCTGTAAGATGTGAGATTATATTGTGCCATATCAGTGAAATTTTGTAAGATGTGAGATTATATTGTGCCATATCAGTGAAATTTTGTAAGATGTGAGATTATATTGTGCCATATCAGTGAAATTTTGTAAGACGTATGATTATATTGTGCCATATCAGTGAAAGTCTGTAAGATGTGAGATTATATTGTGCCATATCAGTGAAATTTTGTAATACGTATGATTATATTGTGCCATATCAGTGAAATTTTGTAAGATGTGAGATTATATTGTGCCATATCAGTGAAATTTTATAAGACGTATGATTATATTGTGCCATATCAGCAAAAGTCTGTAAGCTCATTTGAATCCCCCACCCCCCGCACTTTGTAAAATATTCCGGAGCCCTTGTAAGAAGTGGTTGAAAATTCTCTCAAAAATAAATTCATTCCGATACCTTAGTTTAGTTAGTTAGTGTATCTGTCCACTTATTAAGAGTTAAATGTCTCAAGTTTGTTCCCCAGCATGGTTAAGAAATGTGAAAATATTGAAATTGGGGCTTCCTGTTTCATCGTGATTAGTTAACAAACGAGGGATGGGTGTTGCTTATGTTCTAGAATCAAATGTGTAAATTTGTCACCACTTCTCACTACTCAATCCTGTTTTTCGCGCGTACTAATTACGCTTATCTAATAGGGATAGGGAAGATTAGATTTAGAGGATGTGTAACCGAATTCACGTGGAGGGAAAGTGAAAAATAAGTTTATGATAAACCACCCTTCGCACGCCCGACGGAGACTCGAGCCCTGATATTTCCGTCATCGGCAGTCCATTCTAGTGTTATGGTGACGCCTTAAACCATTTGAGCACCAGAGTTAGCTTTGTTTGTGTTGAATGCATCCAAGGGATGTATCGAATAAATCAATAACTGGGGGTTTGGTTGTATTCAAGCTGCTGTAAAGTTTGCGGGCAACTCAAGGATTTACTGCAGGGATGTTGACGCGAAGGGAAAGCCTTAGTAGCCGGTATCGCACCACGCCCATTCCCCCTGAATATTGATGACTTCTCCATAGCTCTGTATTCGTAACCTTGAAGTCATATAGATTTCTTAGAGATATTATTTTTTTCTCAATTTTTTTTTATCTAGGATATTTAACGTGCACTTTCCGGACTGATTATTTATATCAGCACAAGACTTACATCATCATTATCATTAACTGTTTACAGTCTCAGACCTTGTCAGTTTATTAAAATGCCTCCAACTTCCTCTAACCTTCCACCATTCGTCCTTCTTTAATCGTTTCAGTTTACCTCCTCTCACTTGCACACTTTCTGTTAGCTGATCCTTTCATCTCTTTCTTGATCTCCCTTGTGGTCTTTTTTCCTACAATCTTCATCTTCATTACTCTCCTTGGGATCCTTTTCAAATCCATCCTCCTAATACGCCCATATTATCTCAATCTTTTTTCCGCTACTATCTCATGTTCCCCCTGTACCCCAAATCTAGACCTTAGATCTTCATTCCTAATCCTATCTCTTCTGGTGACAGCTAACATGCTCCTGACAAACTTCATTTGCATGTCCTCCACTTTCCTAGTCTCGCTTACATTTACTGTCCATGTGTCTGCTGCATATGTGTGACATTGGGTACCAAGTACATCATGTACAACACTTCTTTACACTTCAAGGGAACTTCTCTTTTCCATAGGAGGTCTCTTACATACATATCTGGTCCCAACCTTTGCCTTACGACACAACTTAAAAATTGGCAAAAGTTCAAAAACACACAAAACACTTATTCCTCCACTGGCCCCGTGGCATAGTGAAAAGTGTACCTGGCTACTAACCTAAGGGTCCCGGGTTCGATTCCTGACTGATAGCATTTGTATTTTCCCCGAGAGGGGAATTATTCCAACGGAAACCAGGATTTGATTAATTAGGATTAAATTAGGTTTAAGATCACTCCTGGCTCCACACCTGCATAATAACTATCATCGCAACATCTCATTGCAGGTATGACGTGTAGACAACCTCCATAGGTGCTCCATGGGCAACGTTCTGTACCATCGGAGTGGCTAAATGTCTACACACACAGGCAATCGAGATATATACTACATATCTCCAGGTCAAAGATGCCATACGCTAA
>CABFWB010000145.1:442086-472196 GCA_902151455.1 Timema bartmani | reverse complement strand
CCTATATTTCCTCATGCGACCAACCCCCTTTAGCCTATATTTCCTCATGCAACCAACCCCCTTTAGCCTATATTTTGCTTCTATTATTTAGTGAATGACCAAAATGTTATTCAGTTGTTGATATTTTTGTTAAGAGTAATCCTGTAATGAGCTAAGGTCCAAAGGGAGCCTTAATATTATTATTATTAATACTGTTTAGAGGCCCATCAGCATAATGAGGTCATTAGGGGAACCTTAATAAATTCCCATATTTGGGTAGCTTAATATTATTTTTTTTAATATATAGCTTATGTCAATTTACTGTGAAAAATACTTTTCTACCCACATCGGGGGATGTGTGAGCTAGGGTGTCAACTTCATCTGGTTTGTTTTTCAACTTTCCTTCCACACAAATGTGGATATATTTTATATTAACACTACCTTATTAATTCCTACTCCATTAGTGATATGTGTATAACCCATATGGGTAGTAAGACAGTGCAAACACTTGTTGTATAACATGAAAATAATATATTTATTTATTTAAGGTATTTAATGTGCATTTCCTGAACTGACATTATGTCAGGACTCAGAACACAAGAATTTCTATGAGAGAGAGAGAAAAGACCTACCAATTTTGCCGGGAAAGGTATTTTCACAACCTTCCAGGGTTCTTTTACATCCCACACTCAACATGAAACCGACAGCTTTACTTACCCCTGAAGGAAATTGTGCTAAGGATTTTTATTGCTCAAGAAAAATTCGTCAACTTCAGCTGGGTTTGAACCCATGTAAATAATATGCCTGACTAACTAAATTAATTAAATTTTTCAAATCACTATATAGCCTATAAATTTTATTTATACAAAATTATCCTCGACATTATTTTCAAGGTAGGAAAGGTTAAGTTTTTAAGTGAAAGTTTGGAAATGATTTTATACTCAACCTAATCAAAAATAAACTTTGTTTATTCTTATTGTTTTAGTATACGGTATTTTTTTTATGCCATAAGCACTTCTTGTTGGTAGCCTATTTACTTTAAAACAATTGTAAGATAACTAAAATGTGTGACCTTTATCTTGCTTGATAAAACACTAAGAGCCAACTTAGATTGTAACTCTTGAAATAAACTCTACATATCTAAGACAATGTTGTAAGATTGATATTTAAAAGCTGTTGTGGCTATGGACGGAACATGTAAACTATTGACAGATTTTGACTTTAGTAAGACAGCCCTCCATCCGTTTTTCTCTACAACTACCTTTAGAGGTGTAGAGTTGATGGCACCCAAGGCAAATAAAAAAATTGCTCCCATTAAAAACTGTTCTTTAAATTTTGGCTGAATTCATATATTGTACTCAAACTGGTCACTCTTTTAAATAGGCTACTGGATACAAAATAATAAATAATCAAAGACATTTTTATTGTTAAAAAATTGAAACTTCTATTATTGCTAGTAAATTTGGCACCCAGGGTACGTGCCCTACCTGCCTCACCCTAGTTACGCCACTGACTAGATTACACACTGCTGATCCATTAAGAAAACTTAGAGAACATATAGATAGAATAATCACTCCTTTTTAAATGGTACATTTACAAAATACAGACTGTTCGAAAAGAATCAAAACCCATGGAGCTCGCACTGTTGGACAAGCCAAGTGTCAAGATCATCTAAAAAGTCCAGTTTTCCGGTAGTGGGTAGGTCGGCGTTTGGATACCAGGCGGGTGTATTGAGGGCAAGTTGACCGTTAAAGGTTTCCCACTCTCCCTCCACACAAATGTGGGTACATTTACTCTATATTCTACCACCCTCATCCCTTACCTCTTAAAATGAGTATAGCCCAGACAGTTATCAAGATGTGGAGCAAAATAATACATCTAAATTCTTATAAACACAATGGTACTCCGCATGAATTGCTACGGCCAGATCACGTTAGTCATCTTAGTTATTCCCAATGGTTTATGGAGAATGTGATCTCAGATGGTGAAGTTCTTAAACAAAAAAAAAAACTCATGGTGTAAATTTTAATAATTACTTATGGTTCTGTAGCTTTAACTTTATTAAATTAATAAGCCTAAAATTGTTAATGAGATTTAAATACAAACATCACATTGATATACAATCTTTAACTATTAATATTTTTCCAAAAAAATTCAGAAAATAGTTTTCCCGCACCAGTTTCAGGATCATCCAATTTCCCAAAATTCGAGATCTCGAACAGGCCTAATTTTAATAAATTCATACATCAAGTCCTGTTATCTGCAGCTGTCACTTTTGATAGATATTATTATTACCTATAAAAAACACAAATAGAGGTATGAAGTAGGCATTTTTCACTTAAGAGTCAAGTTTGAATGAAAACCGTTTTTTTATAGTTCAAGTAGTTTATAGCAATATTTGAACAAGAAATATTTCGTGTTGAATTTCTGCATAAACCATCAATAAGCACAAACATATTTTAAGTTCTTTAAATTGAAAAATGACACCTGGACTTGGGAATCGAACCCGGAACCCGTCAAGGTCTCAGGTTCGATTCCCATGTCCAGGTGTCATTTTTCAATCTACAGAACATGATGTCTAGATGTGGCTATATCCATAATTAACAAATATAATAGCTTTGCTATTTAATCCATCATTAACAAACGTATTTTCTTAGAATTAAATTTGTTTGTGAAAAAATGTATAATCACACAAATTCAAATTTTTTAGTAAATTTGATATGATTGTACAATTCTTTTAATAGACACAATAAAATGTTGAGGGACTTTATTTGCTATAAAATTATATCTTAAAAATGAATAATATTAATCAGACTAAGAACTTTCGAGAAAAAGATCAAAAATTCCGATTAGCCTGGGCATACTCAAATTTTTCGAGTTTTGTAAATATCTTCAAGTCGAGTTAGAGCCGCTACTAAAACTCAACTCAAACTCAAATTTTAGGCCTACTCGCATACCTCTACTAATAATATAGTAACATTTTATCAATGCTGGCCACAAATGAATATCGGTATGTTTGAATTATTTTTTTTTCTAAACTATTATTCCAACAAAAATCAGGGTACACCTAGTCAATGAGGGCTGTATTTAACATTTATGGATTGGCCTACAGTACACGATTATTGGACATAGGCCTATACCAGTTTACAGTTTCCAAGTTTAGATAAGTTTCATACAATCGCTACTTTTCGTCGGAAAACCTAGATAGGGCCTATATATGCCCAACTATAACCTTGATTATTACCTTTATTTACTTATACATTAAGATATAGTTTCCATCACATTATATAACAACAAATTACATACCGGTAGGCCTATAGTAGTTTAAACTTAAAAACATATTTATGGACACTGCGTGGATGTCAAGATATCAAATAATGTACCTGCTTCAGTGGACGCATGGTTTAAGAAGGCATCACTCTGGTGCTGGACTAGACTGCCAATTAGGGGGAGACTGGGGTTCAAATCCTGGTCAGGCGAACTGAGGTTGATTTTTACAAAATAGTTTTCCACTCTTCCTCCACATAAATGCACATACACTTCTTCTGAATTTGACCTTTCTCATCCCTAGCTCATTCGTGTATTAGGTAGTACATTGGTGTATAACCTGAACAGGTAGTAGGACACGATGCTAAAAAAATAAGATTTTCTAAGGTTTTAGGGTCTACCTTAAATAGCAATTCCTAAAACTGTGATAGAAATAAAACCTAGCCTAAGTACTTATTTTACTTAGAAAAAAAAGCTAAATAAGTTAAGCTATGACTTGAGTATTTCTTTAATGTCTTTGATGAAACTGGATTAATGAATCGTATTGAAATTATATAAAAATTGTATATATGCCACATTGTTACTGAGTAGGCTGTTTTAAGTCCTGGGATCTTCAAGTCCTGCTCTTAAGGACAAGGGAATATTATAGCTTAAGACAGGGGTTCTTAACATTGGGTTCATGGATGGGCTTTAGGGTGTCGGCGAGCCGGTGGAAATAAAATGATATTTTCTCTTCAATTCACTTCCTGTTGCTTTGAGAATCATCTTTGCGAAAACATTATTTTGCCACGCCAAATGATGTGACATAGGAATGGTTTTGCTTCAAACATGTGTAGGGTGGCATTGGACCAAACTGTGCACAGTTAGGATGAACTCGTCAAGGTCGACAAGACATGACTTCTAGAATACCGTGGTTTTCCATTGATAGGAGTTAAATGAAACGTACTCTGTCGTTATTGACAATTGTTAGGAAATAGGAGCACAATGTGAAGTTCTTCCTGATCAAATAGAAGTTTGTTGGCTTTCTAGAGGACAAGTCTTGAAGAGCTTGAATGAGCGCCAGGCAAAAGTTTCACTTTTTTAATTTTATTAGATAACTTACTGAAAGTAAAATCCAATTTTAGAACAATTTAACAGGGAGGAGTCCATTCAGATCTTGACAGATAGATTTTTGGCCATATGAATAAGATAAGCCTTCCCTTCTTAACATCGGCAGCATTGATCATATAGGCCTACAGATTTTACTCAAAATGACCTCAAAGACTTAGGAATAAAGTAGATGTTGTGACTTGAAGTCTACTTAAAGTATCGTGGGGAGTTCTAGTATTATTCCTTGACACAAATTTACCCTCGCATAGCGGATCAAGCTATAATATAGCTTTGGGATGCAAAGTTTTCACCATATGTTACCATCATGATTAAAAATGGAAATCACTCATTTCAGAGGCTGCAGAGTCTAAGGGGTCACTCTAACAAGAGACCAGACTGTCAATGATGGGGGGGATCAAGGTTAGAATCACGGTTGGGTGTACTGAGGGTGTATTTTCCAACAATAAATTCCCTCTCCCTCCAAAGAAGTGTGGTACACTTCCTCTAAATGCAATCTTACTCATTCCTAATGCATTAGCGTGATTAGTAAATAGACATCCAGCCTAAGCAGATAGTAAGAGAATATAAAATGGAAATTGTGTGTACATAAGAGATGTGTTTGTTATCCTGTCAAAGACTACTACATTTTATTTATTTACCACCGCGTCTTACTACCGGTTCAGGTTATACGCTTAAAGACTACTACAAAATGTATAACTTTCACTAAGGCAAAACAGTAGCAACCTTCAAATAAACTTTTACTTTTGAGCAGTATTAAGGTTTAATTTTTTTTTATTCACACAATTTGAATTAATTTCCATTCCTTTAGACCAAGTGGCATTTTATATTTCAAAAACATGAAAATGAGAAAGACATCATTTTCATGAAGATTGTTTCTATATCTATTCTGCTTGTGATTGATAAGGAAATAAATTTGTAATATAATAATAAATAAAGTGAATTGGATAAAGATTTTTGTGTGAACGTGTGTGTGTGTGTGTGTGTGTGTGTGTGTGTGTGTGTGTGTNTGTGTGTGTGTGTGTGTGTGTGTGTGTGTGTGTGTGTGTGCGTGTGTGTGCGTGTGTGCGTGTGTGTGTGTGCACTCATCTGAGATTATGTCCATTGATTTCATTATATTCTCAAAGGCGTCTATGACCCTAAAAGGTTAAGAGCCCTTGGCTTAAGACCTACAGATAAGGCCTATGTGGACAGAGTTATGGAAATTATATTTTAACTAAAATCTTGAATCACTACGAAAGAATATATTCAAGATTCCTTGTGTAGCCTAGTTAAAACGTTTTATAGTAAAACTTACATAGCTTTATGTAAGTGGTTGTAAGTGGTGTTTCCTATCGAGTAGGCGTCACCCTTAGAAAGTGATCTTTTACAAACAAACCTAACCTAACCTTAACAGCTAACAGCTTACAGATATAAATCACATACCAGTTTTAAAACACAACAAACTAGTCGATCACAAAATAGATGCTCTTCTCAAAGGTTCCATTCTAGAAATCATAGTCAAGAACTAGCAATAACACCAGTATGAATTAAATAACACATGAGTGATCTAAAAAAAAATAGCAGACGCTCAAAATATCATTTACCAACATTTAGGTTTAATTTTATAAAAACTTTGGTTTGCTAAATACTGATGGCAGACGTTGGTAGGCAGTGTTAAGTCATATTCAAGGCCGGCACTTAAATAAACATAGATAAACGTAGGTCCTTGAAAAATTTTAAATGAACTCATCGCTGACAACATAGACAACACTGACAAATGACAAGTACCAAATGACGAGTCTCATCTGTAATCTGTCATGAATTGAATGGATTATAATATCTTCTTCATAGCTTCATAACTTTTACGAAGGTAAGGCAAGTGGTGTAGTTGTGATTTTGTGCAAGAGAGGTCGAGAGATATGTAAATAAATTTATTAATTAGTAGATAGATCATAAATAGCAAAATACATTTATGTGGATTTTATTCGAAAATATTATTATTAAAACCGCATCTTACTACACGTTTAGGCTTTTAAAATAAGATGTTATTTATAAATAATTATGTTTGATGAATAATCATCATGATTAAACATTTCAGTGTTAATTTAATTGATATTTTGAATTTTAATAGTTCACTATGATATAATATTCAGTTATATTTTTGTAATTGGATTAATTTGTTTATTATTTGAAGGAACTATTGCTCATCCAGGCACGGATATATGATTTAATTTTAGTGGACTCGCACCTCCAGGCACGTGAACTAAATGTTAAGCTCCCATAGTCTGGTTTTCCGGCGACAGGGAGGTCACTGTTTGAATCCCAGACGGGTGTATTATGGATGACCTTTCTTTACTTTTAGAAAATATTATGATAATTCAGATGTTGGTATAGTTGAGTAAATGTATGACTCAGATGACCATATTCTTTGCTCTTAAAAAATATTATAAAAATTCATAGATAATATTGTTATAGTTAACTACTTAAGAGTATATTTTTATCTTACATTTAATGTCTTGAAAAATTAAATTTTAATTCAATGTATTAATTGATATTTCAGGGGAAGTGGGTGGGTTAAAACTCCTCTTTGTACTTCGGCCTCCTCCATCACTTTCCAAACTTTATTTTTATCCACGCTATCATATGCCTTCTCCATATCAATAAATACCATTACCAAGACTTTCTTATATTCGTACCATCTTTTCATCAGCCATCGTATGGCAAAGATTAAGTCCTGTAGACCTCTTTTCCCTAAATCCATTCTGTTTCTCTCTCCACCTTCCTTTCATTCTCTTTTCCAGTATTTTCTCATATATTTTTGTACAGTGGCACATCAGTGCCTCTATCATTTTTACACCTCTTCCTGTGTCCCTTCTTGAAAATAGGTATTATAACTTCCTTTTTCCGGCCTTCCGGTACCCTGTTCTCCTTCCAAATCATTCTCAGTATACTTTAGAATCATTGTATAACTGCTTCACCAGCTGCTCTTAGTCCACAGTCAGTTCGTCCACACCTGGAGCTTTCCCTTGTTTCATCTTCTGTAATGCGTCCTCTACCTCTTTTCATGTTGGACTTCTTTCCTCCTCTTCTGCTATTTTTTCCTGCACCTCTGTTTCACTCTCATTCCTTTACTCTTCTGCGTTAAACATTCTCTCAAAATATCTCATTCATAATTCATTTTCTTTCTTCCTCTCCTGTCCTTAACGTTCTTCCTTCTTCATCTATCATTCTAACTTCTTGTCTTTTCTCTCTTCTCCTGTTTCTTACTTGGCTAAATAACATATTTTTACTTCCTTCCACGTCCCATTCCAGCATTTCCATCCATTTTTGCATCAAATCCTACCTGGCTTCCCGTATAACTTGCCTCGCTCTTTTTTTATTCTCCATATATTCTTCCTCTGTTTTCTCATTCTTATTCTTAAAACTTCTTCTGAATGCTTTATTCTTCTCCTCTCCTGCTTCCTTCACACTGACATTCCACCAGGGTGTCTCCTTCCACTTCCTCTTATTACTTGTCCTCCCACATACCTCCTCTGCCGCTTCCATCAGACAGTTCTTAAACGTTTCCCATTCACCCTCTACACTTTGCATCTCATCCATGGCTATTAAGTTTTTAACCTTTCTTAGGTACAGTTCTTTCTTCATTTTTGTCTCCACACCCTTATTCTTCTTTCTTGTCTTAATACCTTTCTCATACATTCCCATTCCTCTATGTGTGCCACCAACAACCTGTGGTCACTATCTAGATCCTCCATTTGACTTCGTTGAATAAAGCCTTTGTATTCTTTGGGAACACTATCGGTCAGGGAAGTATCAATGAATTTATGTCGCAATGGATGGGAGAAGTAAACTAAAATAAAACCATTCTGAGCGATAGTTAGTAGTGGGCGTAGGCTGGGAAATGGGGTTAAAGGCAGTGTGGAAATGGTCTTATATTTTGTTCAATGAATCAACACTAGATAAGTCTTACTTTTTAGACACCTGAGAATCAGTTTTAATAAACAATCAATTACTTCATTGCATTCGTTTTATTACTAGAATGGACTACATTGGCTTGGGGGACTTGTACCTCCATGGCCTCCCCTCTCGGGTAATTACGTCACTGCTACCAGTACATTCCCTCCCCCTTTTTAATGAATTCATATTTTAAAATTCAAGATTAATCTACAAGTTTATTTTCCTTCTATTCTTCAGAGTTAGTTTCGTAGTATCGCAACTCTTCACTGTATGTGTCGTGCTTCGGAATGGAAAGCCCCTTCAACAGGACTTCGAAGTGGTAAAGGCAATAAAGCAGGGGCGAATCCTCCATACACGCTTAAAGACATGAGTAAAAAGTTTTTGTTTTATTTACAATCCTAGTGATGTTTTATGGGCATGTTTATCTCAACCTTGCTTCCAAGCATTCGGTAGCATCACGCCTGCCTTTGTCACCGACAGTGATGAATACGGTGGCTCGAACGTTACCAGGCTAAAGGGGCGGTGAGGCGCATGCATGCCTTCCTCCCTTCCCAAACCCACACTTACAGCTGGACTTGCATGCAGACTAGAAAATGCCACCATATTCAGTATGGGTGCACCACGCTTCAGTTATTTTTCGAGTGTGGCGTGCATTGAGTTTCCTTTGTTTTAGTTACTAAATTAATTTGTTCATCCAGCCATTTGTATTTTACCTTCATAGTGGTAGTTATTTTATTTAGGCCTATTGAGAGAGTTGTGTTTTGCATTGTGTTAGAGAAAGTATGTGGTTCTTAATTAAACTTTGAAGTCCCCGTATTCCGGAAGTTTTCCAGCCTCCTAACCCTGCAATTACAAAGTGGTTACTTTCAAAATTTAACTACAAAACATACACAAAAGTCACATTTTCCAACACGAAATTTCAAAATTTCCCAGGGGAGAAACCTCCCCCGATTCATTAGTTCCTCACGAAGCATCCTGGATTCTGAGGTCAGAATTCACCACTGCTGAATAAAGATAGACATTTAAACCTTCTAGAAACAAGAAAAACAAATAAATTTTATTGAAGGTGGACAAGGTGCAAGTCTAAGGTGATGTTGCCTCACCCGTCCTTTCCGAAACTCCTGGTCTCAGGACGTGTCACCATTTTGTGCTGATTGGTCATGAATATCCCTTAAATTATATGCAAAATAGTCAGCTTTTATTTTACAAAATATTATATTTCACTGTGCCAATACTAAATAAACTGTATTCTTACCACCTGCTTTGGTGGCCGCATGATCTAAGTCGTCACTCCCATGTTACGACTTGACTGTTGATGATAGGAAGATCACGGTTCGAATTCTGGTTAGATGTACTGAGGGTTGGTTTTCCACTCGCCACACAAATGTGGGCACACATCCATTACTCAACTGATTAACGTAACAATCACATATGCGTATCCTGAACAGGTAATAAAATGTGACAAAAAAAAAGTTTTGCATTCCAAAGTGTATATATAACCGAAGTATAAATTATCTTTACCGCAGCCCTGGCATTACCTAAAATATACTTATTAAACAATATTATACATTAGTCCTTGACATTATTCTTTAATATTTCTAACAAATTTACAATATATTATTGAAGAATATGTAGCCCCCATACGTTGTTCATAATTTTTTCTTTACTCTTAATACAAAAGAATTTTAAGTGCTAGGAAAAAAATTAAGATATGCTATAATATAAATTGGGGTTTCATAGCATCCATAAAAAGCAACAGGTCATAAATTCTACAATTTTGTAATTTATATTAGGGCTCTGCGAGTACTCGGATTTCGAGCTTTGAGTCAAGCTCGTCCTTTAAGCTTGAGATCGAGATCGAAAGTGTTGGAGGCTCATCTTTTTTTAGCTTTCACTTGATGTACTTAATAATCCATTTTTAAAACGCAATAGTAAGCATAGGCTATTTAATTTAGATGATATCGCCATTTTCACTTATAAATCATTCGGTTACTTAACGAATTGTTAAAATCAATATCGATTTTCGCATTAATAGAGTAATAAATCTTTAAAACTACTTTCAACCAGTAAATGTATTCAATATTGTCGTCCATTTTAAATTATCATTGATTTAAGTTGTTTACTTGTATTGCCGTGACAAAGCAATGAAAATAAAAATAGCTAAATAGATTATTAAATAAATTAAACCCGCCTCGGTGGCGTAGTTGGCTAACGTGCTAGTCGTGTTGAGCTCCACGGCCGAGGACGGGGAGATCGAGGTTCGAATCTTGGTCGGGTGAACGGGGGGTGGCTTTTCCTAAATGGTTTTCCCCTCTCCCTCCACGCAAATGCGGGTTCACTTCCTCTATATTCAATCTTCCCAATTCCTAATCCATTAGCGTAAATAGTACGTTACGTAGTAAATTAGCGTATAACCCGAACGGGTAGTAAGACGCGGTGCTAAATTTTAAAAAAAATAATGGTTATTTTTACTATATTTACCTGATCTCTTTCTAGAATAATAATTTCCGTTAAATTAAAATGCAATATCAAGAATATATTATTTTGAATGATTTCAAATTTGAGATATTTAAAACTCATATTAATACGTTTAACTACAAAACTAGCTTAGTTTAGTTACTATTTAATTATAGAATTATGTTGGTTAACCTGTCTAAAATCAATGTTTATCTTTACTTATTGCAATACATATTTTACCAAATTTACCACATTTATATTAAAAAGTATTTACTATTTCATGTGGTTTGCTAGAAATATTATTATTAATTTTAAAGTATGAGTATCAACTTTTATAAGCATTAAAAATTATATTGAAATAAATTTCTCAATAAGACGTCTGGCGAAACCCGTACAACGCGCATGTGCAACTGTGCATAGAGGAATGGAAATGTTACAGAAGGCGTGATCATGTCAGAGATGTGAGACGGAAAATTTCCAAAACGGAAAATTTTCAATTATTATTTATTGTTTATTAATTTCAACTGATTAAATGGATAATAATAAAAGTATTAATAGTAATCAGTGATAGTGATAGTAGTATTAGTAGTAGTAGTAGTAGTAGTAGTAGTAAGAAACACCTATTTCGGTGGCTGCAAGGTCCAACGCGCTACTCTCGCAATAAACTAGACTGCCGATGACAGGGAGATCGGGGTTCGATTCGGGTGCACTGAGGGAGGTTTTTTCTAAATAGTTTTCCACTCATTCACTATCCACACAAATGCGGGTGCAATTCCTGTTAATTCAACCTTCCTTATCCCTAATACATTAGCGTAATTAGTACACAGACGTATAGCCCAAACGGGTAGTCAGATGCGGTGCTAAAAAAAACTAGTAAAGAAACAAATGAACGTGAGCCTTTGTAGATACGTTATGTTCATTCTTATCAATAAGTTAAATAAATAATTTTAAAAGTGCGTTTAGACTTTGTGCTTCCTATCATGCAACATTATACGCGCATAGGCATGCCCCTTTCGGTGCGTCTTGCCTTATACAACCCGATATGTTTACACTTTTGCATCTATTTCCATGCGTTAGAGATGTGGTCGCGGGAAGTACTTGCTGCAGGCGTCGCTGCAGCTATCGTCATTTTACGACGTCAAAAGAAACAAAAGCGTCGTGAGTTCTGGATGAGTCAGTTTCTATAATCCCTTTCATTAAATGCAGGAATACTATCAGAAGTGCGCAAATTAGATAGAGTTAGATTGTTTAATAGCTTCACAAGAATGTCCCCTAGTGATCTTGATATTTTGCCAAGTATGGTTGAACCACACATTTCAAAACAAGGTACTACATTTAGGGATGCCATACCAGCAAGTACACGATTATCGGTCACTCTTCGTTTTTTGGCAATAGGTGACAGCTATCAAGAGTTGGTTTTACCAGTTTCAAATATCGTTGTCATCGATTTCAATCATAATTCCAGAACCATGCGTGGCCATCGTCAAGGCACTGTGTGGTTATGTTAAGGTGAGTTTAAAAAAGGTCGCAACGGCTCTAGTACAAAGTTGTTGTATTATTAGTATTATTATTATTATTATTATTAGCACCGCGTCTTACTACCCGTTCGGGTTATACGCACTTATGCTAGTGTGTAATGGTAGGGTGATAGTGAGATGAAATGGAGGACCTACAGTTTAACGTGGAATTCGAACCACGGTGGAGGCCTGGCATTCCTTACAAAGTTGTAGATTAATCTGTTACTACTATATAAATATTCAATTATTTATATAGTAGTATTTGAAAGAAATAATTACATATTTAATTTTAACAAACAAAAATTGTATTGTAAGCTATAATTAAAAACTACTGTTAGTGTTTAAAATTAATTTATTTTAAACAAGTGTGACATGAATGACAAGAGAAGTAAGTAAATGAGTGCTAAATTAAATCATAATTATATAGTATTAAACCTATAAGCTATGCTCGCTATATAGGTATGAATCCAAACTTGAATCGTCATTGCAACGAGTTACAGAATTTGATCTTTGTTGATATTGAGGTAACATTGACTTGGGACCCGGTTGGTGGAAGAGATCCGCTCTTGTTGAAGCAGTAGCTAGTAGATGGTGAAAATTGATTTCGAATTGTTGCTGCATTGTTATCTATTTGGCTGTGCTTAATTAGATGTCAGTTTGCATTTCAACTCCAGCAGTGTTGATAGCAAACTGATGAGCAATTGGTCGTACCGAGGGAGTCAAAACTTCGTAGTTTAGTTGCTTTTAAATCACCAAAAATAGTACATTGGTCGACCTTAGTGCCCTTCACAGATTTTATACACTGATAGGCATCAGATACAATCGCTTCTTTTTTCTTAAAAGTACCTTCTGCCGTTTAATGTTCAAGTATTCAAGATGAATATGAACAAAGTCTCTTAATTTGGTTAAACACAGCCTTAGAATCCATTAATGTTTTACCAAGTGATTGTACTGCGTCTCTAAGTTTTACGCTATTTTGATAGTCGTGTGATGACAATGGATGGATCTGATAGTTTATAAATTTAATTGTTCTTGCAGCACTCCACTCCATCACGGTAGACAGCCCCTACACACACACAATTAAAAAAGAAACGATAACTTTTAAGTTCTTTAATGACTGAGGAAAGAGTGTTGCAACATGCTCCCCATGTATTTTGGGAACATTTGCGCCTACCTGTGACCAGGCGCACAACTACATTTGCAGCATGCGCAGGCCCCAACGTGCGCCTAGTTGTATGAAAAAGGGCAGGCTAAACGCACCTTAAGGTTGGCCCAATATTTGTCTCCCCCTATCCTCTGTGCTTCCTAATTAGCCCTCCTACAACCCACTCGTCTCTTAGCACACTAGATTTTCAAGTACAATAAGCTCTAGGTGCCATCTCCACAATTTAAACCCTCCACAGCAAGGCGCCATATTTTCCCGGAAAACTTTCATCTCTTGATCATGCACGTTTACACAAAAGGAACAATAAACAAAATATGAAAAACTTCAAATTTTTGGAGCATATTTTGGGGAAATATTAAGCTTATTCATTTAAGGTCGATTTCCTTCATTATCACTTACCTTACATTATTGTGCAGTGTTTCTACACCATCTTAAAGTGCATTTCCAAGCCATTATGCAATTATTCGTTTATTACTTTTTGTAATAATTGTTATTAGTGTAAATTTAATATCCTTAAAGACAAGTGTTGAAACCATTTTAATCATTCTTTTAATTATGCCCTATATTTTGTACCGTTTTTATTAATTTTTTTTCCTAATTTAAAGCCAATATTTTCATATAACTTTTTTCCCCAAAGTATTTATATTTATCAAAATGAGTGTCATTCATATTTTAAGAACTTGTGTTCTAGTATATTTTTTAGTCTCAAATTTAAAAGATCTAATATTTACATTTAAAATAAACAAATATGCTCTTAACATTTTAAAATATTAAGACTAAAAACTCGAGCTTTTAGAAATACTAGACTTGAATGAAAAAACACAAGCTCAGAAGACCCCTAGTTTATATCCTAATTTTACCCAAAACCATAACCAAACCAATTCATATACCTGAAATCAGATAGCCAAGTTTCCAAAATATTAATTTTATATGAAAGTCTATACAAGAAAGCCATAAACACAAGGAAAAAGAACCAGTTCACACTATTGCTGCCTCTAGATCCTTCCTGTAATTTTTTCCACACGAAAATTTAGGCAAGATTTCCTATTTCCATCTCGACACAATAAAATTGATCTTGCACCAGGACAATAACAAATATTTTCAACTGACAACATAATTATACCTTTTCTTTTCAATTATCTTTTTTTGCTGTGTATGTAATAAAATTCAAATCAAAAATAAGCTAAAATTATTTTAGCAGATTTGTTTTAATTGATCTGCTAAAATTATTTTAGCAGATTTGTTTTAATTGATCTTAGTAGATTGTAGTAATCTTGTATACATGTATTAAGCTTATGGCAATAGGATGAGATTTAACCACATTTGAGTACTAAACTATTTAGACAAACCATCTTGGTATATTCGTGACCAATTCAAATTCATTTCTTCATCACTAGTAATACAGTAGCAATAAAATTAAAAGGAAAGGATGTAAAAATAAAGTTTTCAATTTTTATATTATTTATTTTTTATACTTTTCCCCACAAATTTAGTTCTGCACATGGGAATAAATAATACTTTGGCCTAGTGCATTTAGTGATCACTTTGGGAGGTCAAATAGGAGTCTTTTTTAAGAAAGTCTTAAATTACATGTGATTTGTCCCTGAAAAATGCTTACAAAACACACCTTTCAGACTTATGATAAATTAGTAACACAGTATCTTACATTGGTCAAAATAACTTGAGCTTTCAACATGGAATGCTAGAACATGGAATTTATCATTGGAATGCTAAGTTTTGAGAAGAAATTTTGTTTTAAAATTTAAAAAACATTGCTATCTAACAAGAGTACAATGTGACAAAGATTAACATATTCCTAGGAAAAGGACCTACAAATCTAAACTCATTAAGAATGTACAAGAAAAAAAATCAGGTTAGGGAAATCCTTTAAGTTATTATATAAAAAAATCAGATCCAGGAATAAAAAATATATATTATTAGATCTACGCAAGTAAACTTGAGATTCAAAGATATATAAACTAGTGCATTTGACCAATCTCTCAAAACTCTTCCTATATTACAAACAAGCTAGACAAGTAAAAATTGTCCCAAAAAACATCAAGACCCACGATGGTGCAAGGAGCAGTCTTATCAACAGTCAAGAAGAGTACAATACCAAACAAGCGAGGAACAAGTTTAGAAGCACTTCCTGTGAACGATGGATGGGCCAGACTCGTCGTATTCTTGTTTGGAGATCCACATCTGTTGGAAGGTGGAGAGGGAAGCCAAGATGGAACCTCCAATCCAGACGGAGTATTTCCTCTCAGGTGGTGCAATAATCTTGATCTTCATTGTGGATGGCGCAAGAGCAGTGATTTCCTTCTGCATCCTGTCGGCAATTCCAGGGTACATGGTGGTACCACCAGACAGCACTGTGTTGGCGTACAGGTCCTTACGGATGTCCACATCACACTTCATGATGGAGTTGTAAGTGGTCTCATGGATGCCAGAGGCCTCCATTCCCAGGAATGATGGTTGGAACAAAGCCTCAGGACAACGGAACCGCTCGTTGCCGATTGTGATGACCTGTCCATCAGGGAGTTCGTAAGACTTTTCAAGAGAGCTGGATGATGCCGCTGTAGCCATCTCCTGCTCAAAGTCCAGTGCAACGTAGCACAGTTTTTCCTTGATATCTCGCACAATTTCTCGCTCAGCTGTGGTGGTAAAACTGTATCCACGCTCGGTAAGAATCTTCATCAGGTAGTCTGTGAGGTCACGACCAGCCAAGTCCAGTCGAAGGATGGCTGGGCCAGACTCGTCGTATTCTTGTTTGGAGATCCACATCTGTTGGAAGGTGGAGAGGGAAGCCAAGATGGAACCTCCAATCCAGACGGAGTATTTCCTCTCAGGTGGTGCAATAATCTTGATCTTCATTGTGGATGGCGCAAGAGCAGTGATTTCCTTCTGCATCCTGTCGGCAATTCCAGGGTACATGGTGGTACCACCAGACAGCACTGTGTTGGCGTACAGGTCCTTACGGATGTCCACATCACACTTCATGATGGAGTTGTAAGTGGTCTCATGGATGCCAGAGGCCTCCATTCCCAGGAATGATGGTTGGAACAAAGCCTCAGGACAACGGAACCGCTCGTTGCCGATTGTGATGACCTGTCCATCAGGGAGTTCGTAAGACTTTTCAAGAGAGCTGGATGATGCCGCTGTAGCCATCTCCTGCTCAAAGTCCAGTGCAACGTAGCACAGTTTTTCCTTGATATCTCGCACAATTTCTCGCTCAGCTGTGGTGGTAAAACTGTATCCACGCTCGGTAAGAATCTTCATCAGGTAGTCTGTGAGGTCACGACCAGCCAAGTCCAGTCGAAGGATGGCATGAGGCAGGGCATAACCTGGAAACAAACATTTGTTTGTAGCTACCTTCAACAAATGAGAAATATTAACATTTCGAGTTTGAATAACTATATCCGAATTGGGTTAGCACACTTAATTCTTTCAAAATATGCATTTTAACAGGAATTTTAAAACATGATAAATAAACTATAAATAGGGCTATTCAAATACCTGGGACTATAAATATATCTTAGGCTTTAAAAAAAATCTTATTAAAGCTTGAAAGAAAATATCAAATCTGAAAATTGAATACATTTGATTAAAGTTTCTGTCATGTGAAAATTAATTGTGATGTAAATGATAACACTAAATGATAGATTGAGCATGTTTTTTTAAGTTTATTCTTGTTAAAAATGCTTTGTAAATTGTAGCTGGAATTACTTTTTGCAAAAAGTAATTTTCAAAGCTTGCGCACACATTTGTCTCTTAATGAGTGCTAGTATTTGAATAGAAAAGGAAGATTTTTGATTATTAAAAGCATTGGTTTGAATTCCCTTTCCCAGGATCAGATTGGTTATTTTACCTTAAGTTCACAAACCTCAAAACTTTTTATGCATACAAAAAGGAAAACCAGCACCAAATGGTATATTGAATTAAACATTGAAAAGAGTATTAAAATGCAAATGCGCATGACACTAGAAAACTATAGGCCTCAAAGTTCACAATTGAATACACAGTAAACTGTTTTTTATTTTCTAATTTTGTTCACATAAAGTCATATATTACCAACCAGTTCACCCTTGCGAAACTTTAGCACATTCAACCTCCTCTAAAAAAATCCTTACATTTAAGCTACTAAAATTAAATCTTTGACCACTAATCTACTCCCCTCCATGTTTTCCAATCTAGTATATATGTTGAGACTTAGAGAGCTTGAAATATCTAAAGAGATTTAGAGAGCTTCTACCATCTTTTGGGGCATAGAAATAGGGGGAAGTAGATTGCCAAGGTCAACTATTTATGAGCATGTCTTGTCTTGTAGCAACCAAAGATTAGAGATTACAGGGGTGTTAAACAAAGAACCAAGGGATTTCAAGTCTGGAGAATATATAAAGGGTACACACCTCGGAAACATTTAAGGGGTTTCATACCTAAATAATGAGGGTTTAAAACCAAGATCTTTAAGGGGTTTCACACCTAAAGAATATATAATGTTTCAAACCTAGATAGTTTTCAAGAGGTGTTAAAAAAGATATTTAAGAAGCATAAAAAAAAAATTCCCTCTTCCAATAGTAGTTAAATCCCCAACACCATTTTAAAAAGAGATTAACTAATAAAAATAATGTATCAAAATTAATTATTTGATTTGTCCTATTCAATATTTGTTCAAAAAAGAATGCTTTTCACACACCCCTTACTATATATTATGAAATATTGTTTGAATTATATTTTATAATGTCAAAGCTTTTACAAATATCACCACATTAGTATACAAACAATATATAATTTTAAGCTAGAATTAATCTAAAGCATCATTTTTATAATTCCCCGTTCCGATATTTTGAGTCATTTCTCGTCCTGATATAAAAATGCCATTCCCGTCCATCCTTAGTATTAAGTGACTAAAAGAAATCAATATTTATATGGAGAAACCTCAAGTAATTTAAATTTAATACCATGTGCTAATAAATTGTGCAGAAACATTTTCAAAGCAATTTTAATTCATAAAATTATACAAATTACCAATAGAAACAATTTTTTCAAGAATAAAACAAAATATTCACATTTCAATATTATGTTTAGGCGCAGAATTTGTCTTATATAAATTATACCAAAATTTCCTTATTTCTGATCAAATTCCCTGTCTGAAGCCACCATGTTGGAGTACTATCTCAGCTCAATGGTCCAGACAATAAATCATGAAAAAGTATATTCGTGCAGCTCAAAATGTAACGTTTCACCGCAAGATAAATAACATTTCTAGAGACGCTCACCTTCATAGATGGGTACAGTGTGAGAGACACCGTCACCAGAGTCCAGCACGATACCAGTGGTCCTACCAGAGGCATATAGGGACAGCACAGCCTGGATTGCCACATACATGGCAGGGGTGTTGAACGTCTCAAACATGATCTAAAAACAAATCAGAATCATCTTATTACCAACAGTTTTAATGAATTTTAAACTTTATCTTAGCCTCACTGTTTAATTTGCCTTTAAATATGCAAAGTGTTCAAGGTTTTATAAAAGATGTCAAAAGTTTGTCAGCTTTGGGTTTCTTCTGGTGGTCAAACAAATATTCTAGACATTTCAATCCTATTTAACAGAGTAATCAAAACGTAAGCACAAGCTCACCTGTGTCATCTTCTCCCTGTTGGCCTTGGGGTTGAGGGGGGCCTCTGTGAGCAGCACTGGGTGTTCCTCGGGGGCTACTCTCAACTCGTTGTAGAAGGTGTGATGCCAGATCTTCTCCATGTCGTCCCAGTTGGTCACAATACCGTGCTCAATGGGGTACTTCAGTGTGAGGATTCCTCTCTTGGACTGTGCCTCATCTCCCTACGTAGCTGTCCTTCTGTCCCATGCCTACCATCACACCCTGCGAAACAATACCACACTCAAAACTTGCACAGACAATATAAGACTTGATCAAATCATATTTAAGTGAAAAATTTGGAAAGTATTTCATAGTAATAATAAAATATTGCTTTATTCCTCAACAAAAATATGAGCTCATTCTTCAAGCTACTGGGCTTATCTTTTATACTTTAAGGTGAGTTAGGAAAAAATAGAAAAGGTTAGTGTTTTCGAAGATTTTTATAGAAAAACATTTTTGGACACATCAAATAATTCTCCTGTAGAAGCATAGTCTAAATTTTCTTTACATGGCGACGTCAATAATCCCTGAATATATGTTAAGCATGTACTGGAATTTGAAGACTCTTCATTCAAAAAGTTCCTCATCTAATTCTGCTATCCTCATACATTCAAGAACTGTGATGTCACCTTGAGAAGAAAATTATATCGTTCCTAGTGAATCAATCTTATTTATGTTGGCTGAAGCAAGTTTTGCTATGAAAACTGCACAATTTACCTTTTCTCATGTCACTTACACACACCTCAAAAAACATGATTAGAACCCGCTATTTATTTTCACCACATTTCACTAATTAAAGCGGGTTTTACAGTTGTGTGAGTTAGCGTACATTTTATATTATATACATATACATATACACATATACATATACACATATACATATACACATATACATATACACATATACATATACACATATACATATACACATATACATATACACATACACATATACATATATATATATATATATATATATATATATATATACACACACACACCTAGTGCTGTAGATTGAAGAATGTATAATTTAGAGGTAATTTATCAAAATTTATGTGGGGGGGATAGTGAGTGGACAGCCATATTTTAGGAAACATCCTTCCTGTACACTCGACCAAGATTTGCTCTTTCTCCTCATTGAGTGAGCGGCTCCTTTAAGATAAATCTATCAATCCACCACCAAAGCAGACAAGGGTGCCCATGTCAAATGGGGGGCAGGGGCAGATTGGAGTCTGCATCTGCCAAGGGTGTGGCACCACCACCTCCACGAAAAAATGTCAGGAATTTAACCTTGAAGGGAATCTAGCATCAACCTGATTCTTAGCCGATTATAAGAGTTACAAGGGTAGTTTTTGCAACAAAAAATATATAAATTCTGAAACTCTAAAATACAAAATTTAGTTTTAACTGAACCCGTTGAAAAGAAATCCTTTTTTCACAAGTATATTAAACATATCAAAATGAAGAGAAAACTGTATTTGAGGGAATTGAAAGAAATCTATATTTTATCATTTTATCTGTAACTTGGAAATTGACAACATATAGCTGTTAATAGATCTAAGCCAAATCCCAAATACATTTTATCATAAAAATAAAAAGTAACTATTGCAAAGCAATAGGGGGGATAGAGCCCCTTTTATCAGACACTTAAGTGGATCCCAAACAGTTTAAGAGCAAAGGATAACATTCTTTAAACTCGTTACAAACAGGCATTTGACCCAAATATACACCCAACAGACACCATGAAAGACTTAGCGATTGAATAAATAAATATTACATTTAAAAAACTAATCCAAAATAAACTAAAACATGTCAATTCTAATTTCTAAGGATGTTTTCCATGTTTAGCGACTAGCCAGATAAAAATATGCCAAGAGATGTCATACAAATTCATAAAACAATCTAGGTTTATAGCACGCTATTACAGGCCCTAAACCTTAATAGATCTAGACATGATCATATTTTATAACAATTCCTTGTTTTATTGTAAATCTTTTTGACTGGCAAGTAATTGCTAATTGTAAAACATATTGGCCTAGTTAAGTTTTCCATGTCCGAAAAATTAACCAACAAATTAAGATACATCTTGCTGTATTCACTATAAATATAACAAGCCCCAACATGTTGTAGATACAATACATTTTCAAATCCATGGGAACAGACTATGAGAAAACTTACCAAAATAGTTTAAAAAAAACTTAAGCCAGGTTAAATTTGATTTGATCATAAAAAAAAAAGCCTGGTGTATAGATTAAATCTGCTGCATAACACCCATATTTTAAGGTTACAAAACCATCAAATTATTTAACTTAATAGATCACACAAAAGAAACCCACCTGATGTCTTGGTCGCCCAACAATGGAGGGGAACACAGCCCTGGGTGCGTCGTCCCCAGCAAAACCAGCTTTGCACATACCGGATCCATTGTCTACGACGAGTATATTCAAATGGTTTTCCACTCCCTCAAAACAAATATGGGTTCACTTCCTCTAATTATAACCTTCCCAATTCCTAGCCCATTAGCGCAATTAAGTTTTTTTATTTATTTATCACCGTGTCTTACTGCTTGTTCAGGTTATATGCAAGTACTAATTACGCTAATGGATTAGGATATTAAAACCCGTATTTGCATGGAGGGGAGAGGAAAACCATTTTAGGAAAACCATTTTGGAAAAACCGCCCCAAGTTCATCCGACAAGACTCGAACCCCATCTCCCCGCCCTCGACAGTTTGGTCCAACTCGAAACTGGTGGGTTAGCCAACTACGCCACAAAAGTGAATAGCGCAATTAGTACTTAAGTGTATAACCTTAACAGGAAGCAAGACGCGGTGCTAGATTTGTAGTGTGCATTAACTGGAAGAACAATGATATTTTGACCACTGAAAGTAAAAGTTTAAATTTCCAGATTTTCCAAGTCACTGTACATCCTGTTCTTGATAGCATCGAACAACTACCAGTGATTTTAAGAGTGGCCGAATATTTTACATCTATGGCATTGGTTGAGCGTTTGATGGTAACATAGTACTAACATTTAAATCTGGAGGGGTTTATGTGACCAACACCAAAAATCTTCAGAGACAATTCGTCCAGGTTATACACATGTACTAGTGACGCTAATGTGTTTAAGATGAGAAAGGATTAATTTGTGGAAATATACCAGCATTTGCATGGAGTGAAACACCATCCTCAGTACACCTGATCGAGATTCAAACCCCAATCCCCCATCTTCCACAGTCTAGTCTTAACACAAGCTGAACTTGTGATCCTGTGGACCACACTTTAAAAAACACTGCCTTAGAGCAAGAAGCCCTCCGTGAGTGAAAAAGTAGCAATTCCAGTCTAGAAAACAGATTAATCGCCGGAGGGCCTGTTGTGCCTAACCCACAACACCATCTCCACAAATGTTGGCACTATCACCGCCAAAAGACAGTTGCCACGGAGCTTTTTTTATAATACTATGAACAGAATTGTATACATAGCCTCATATTTAAATGATTGAAAATTAGGTTTTAAGTGTTAATTTGAGCTTTATATTTGTGACTTCATCTAAATGTTTATTTCTGATGAATTCAGGTATGTAATTTCATTTTTACATGTTCAAGACTTCTTCAAACAAGCTACAAATTTAATTGTCTCATTTGCAAGAGATGGGTTTGCTATGAAAAAGGGTGAAATGTGGCTGCAAGTTTTTAAGAACAATTCTTTGTGATATGGTTGTTTGGGGGGTGGGGGTGCAAACTATCAAGGTTGGAGCCAGAATTACATTTTTGAGGTAGGGGGGGGGGGGTAATAGGATGGTTAGCAAAATAAAGTTTTCTTTTAAGGGGTTTGCCCTCCAATCCAAAGGGGAGTATGATGACCCTCTCAAGGTTAAAAGTGAAACATTTGAATGCACCTAGGCTAAATGGTGTGTTGGGAGAGGTCATAGTAGCTTGAATTTTTGAAAATTATATCTGTTTAAAAGCTATTTGCAATTTCCTTCACTTTACAAAATTCTGAAATTGGTTGATTATTAGACTAAAAAATTAGATTAAATTCATTCTACAAATCTTCAGTAATTGATTTTTCAAATTATGTATTTAAAGTTATTATTAAAATTATTTTAGTCCCGAGTGGGGGCCACAACCTTCCCTCAGGTGTGTCAAACACTAATGGTTGTAGGTGTCATGTAAGGTTAGTGACATGGTTGACCAACACTCCTTTAATAAGTTATGGTAACTTTAAATGATAAAGTGTTGATACCGGTCTTTTCTACTTAAACTAGGTTTAATGATTGAGAATAGTGCATTTAGATAATTTTTGAACTAAAAGAAAGCATACTTGCGCCCGTGTCTTTGCTAACTAGTGACCAACCCCCTTATTAATATCAGCCTTTGCTAAACCAAGTAACCATGCATCATCCAAACAGCTTTGACCTTGGCCTAATTCTTTATTAACATACATCTAAATAAATTAATTTTAACTTTTAAGTCTTTACTCTTCAATCTCCATCTAGCACCAGACTGAAAGAACTATTATACACCTATTTATTAAATTCACGAATGGAAGAGTCTATTACAAGGGTGAACTGAAGGTGACATTCGTAATTCTTTGATCAGATTTCTATAACATAGAAACGAACAATTTAAAGGTTCTAGTGAACTATGGAAAAATTATAAGTTGGAAGGATATTTATATTTTGTCAAGCTTCTAGCAACATTATAATTTTATCGACGATGTGGGTATGTTTCACAAAACTATTGAAAAAAATTAACTGTCTATTTCAGTGAACTGAATATTATTGAACTATTCCAATAATCAACAGTTTTGCTAGTCTCTGAACACAGCTGGTCTACTAGTCTCTGCTAACGGCCTTCAACCCACAAATAAGGGCATGGTACCCTCGGCCAATGGCAGCATTCTTTACCATATATGGAGTTGTGCTGGCAGCATGGAACGGAAAGCGACGCACCCTTCCGGACAGAAGCCGGTAGTAATTAGTCAATAGATTAAATAAACAAATGTCTACGATTTACGTTACACATTATAAAAATGTTGAACGGAATCCAGTTAACACTTCCAGCTTAACAAGATAAAAAATTAGGAACACTTGAAAGTTTTTTAATGAAAAAGGCCAATATTTCATTTAACCAAACTATAAATATATTTGCACCATCAAATCATCTAGAGTATAAGAAATATCTTAGGGAATTAAAGTTAATTGAAAATTAAACGTCAATGACCCTTAACTATAATTATACATAAAACAAGATATAACCCGTAAAAATATAACATTTGAATTGAGAGTCATCTCAATTTTAGTAATAATTAGTATATTATTTAACACATATGTATTACCTTATAAAATTATAAAAAGTTAAACGTAACTGTCAAATTCTGTTAGCGATAGACTCACCCTTTAGAGACTGGAAAATACACTTCCTCACAACACTAGAAAATAGCCTAAAGTGATCGTTTGAGAGACGTGTCCGTTTGAGGAAAGTCTCAGCTCTCTAATGGACTCGTCCAAGGGTATGACACGAAGTTACTAGCTACAAATATTATGTTTGTTAAGTTAAATTAATGTATTTAAGATTACTAAAACATATTAATTTTAATATTTTTTATTTATCAAATCTTCATAGCAACCATTTTTATTTTAAATAAGAATTACTTTTTAAAATGTATACCATACTCCCCCTTAAGGTAAACATAGAATCGTCCAACATCCCCACTCTTGTTCCTGGAATCGGTTGTGCCATATATGGGCATAAAACGAATAGAGATTTCTGATTGGACGATCGTGTCTCTCGGGCAGTGAGGTTGATTCAACGTATGAAATGTTGAAAGGTTCAAACTTCTTAGTATCCATAGTCCTTGAATTTATACTATCATTGTAATGTAACGTCTTTAATCATGAATCATTGTTAATCCTTAGTGAAAGTAAAAACGTCCAAGAGGGGAACAAGAATATTAGGAAGGGTCAGTTATAACATTTTTTTTTATGATTATAATTTTCTTGGAATGGCTTTTCTATTTAGTATTTATGTCAATCATAAATTACACACTGGGGCGTTCTTACTAATAGTAGAAAGAAACTTAAAGAATACACATTTTTCGCCGTCAACATGGATTATTATTGTACAATGTACAATACTATAGAAATTGAGTCTGTCAAAATTGATAGCTACAGATACATGACTTGATATATAAAAACATTGAAATTGTATGAGTCACTTTTAGAACAGAAAATGAAAACTACTTCGGTACTCCCACTTTGAATCAGACTAATTTTGTTGTGACTATTTTCGTCGCTATTATCATTCGATATTAGATAAGAATTTAAACCAAGGCCAAAAGTTTACATTTCTCAGACAGCTTCGTGTGTTGAGTGTGGTATAATAAAACTCGGATAGGCCGGGTGTGTCTGAGGTCATGGCTGTTTTAATCGATATCAGTTCAATGACACACTTTACTTCTAGGACGGTACAATAATATAAATTTTTGTATAGTTTTTGTTTTAAAATCCAATTCTAAACTTTCCAAACAGGTTGGGAATGCTTAAACATACAAACCAAGGGTAAGGGAGTGGTAGGGTTTATGGGGTTCAAACCCACCCCTCACCCAAATTTTCTGATGTTTTTAGTATTAAACTTAAATATAGCTTTGTATCAAAGTTCAAATAAGTTATAGAAGTATTCACTTATCAAAAACTTGCCACGGGAGGATCACTCAAAGTTTCAGGAGGCATTCGGTTTTCTAAGAATTTCCAGGTGAATATCACTCTTAAATATCTTCTTTTAAAAGAAATACCCATAGGGACTAGGGAGCCATTACAAATAACTTCTGAAAGTATTCAATTTTCAAAAATGTGTTGGGTAGGGTGAAGGTGGGGAGTAGACAACTTTCAATAGTTTCTAAAGGCGTCTAAAAAATAAAGATCCAGGCGAGGACCATTCCAACTAGCTTCTAAGGGCATCCAATTTTTAAAATTTGCTGGTGTAAGACCACTTCAAAAAACTTCTAGATGAATCTATTCTCGATAAAAAATAAAAAAAAAGCAGGCGAAGAACACTTAAAATAGCTTGTAGGGCCTTCTAATTTTTTTAAATTTTAGGTAGTACCACCTCAAATAGATTCTAGAGAATTTAATTTAAATTTTTAAGAAAATCTGGTGACCCCCTCTTAAAATAACGTTTATAAACATCAACATTTTCAAAAATTTGCCGAAGGAGGACTACTTCAAATAATTGTTAAGAGAATAATTTTGGAAAACGCTCCAAACGAGGAACACTATACAGAGCTTCTAGGAGCATCCATATTTTAACATTAACTGGATGAAAGGAGGGTAGAAAGTCTCTAAAAAAAAACTTTTTTGTTACCTGCTCCCCTCCCTCCCCTTTTAAACAAATAAAGTTCCACCACTGCTGTGTAAAATAAAAGTGTTCTTATTTTTTGGGGGGTTCAATATAAGTCTTAACATTGTCATAAGCTTATGATTTTGAAACCCTCTCAAAATCTAATCCTCCCTACGACCATGCATACTAACTTGTTGATACTCTATTAGTCTAGCCTTCTTTTTTTCTAGCACTGCGTCTACCTGTTTAGGTTATATGCATATATTATACTAATCGCGCTTATGTGAAATGGAAAGGGACGCATTTGCGTGGATGAAGGAACAGTGAAAAACCACCCTCAGTACTACTGACCGGGATTCGAACACCAATCTCCCCGTCCTCAGCAGTCTAGCCCATTGCGAGAGTGAAGCCACAGACCATGCGACCACCGAGGCAAGTTACCTAACCGATTATAATTGACTACTAAAAATAAAACTACAGTATAACCTGTTTGTGGTAGGGTTTGACTCACTCTGTTGGCGTGGTCATTCCTGACAACGCTTAATTTATGTTCAATTCCCTTTCGCGCACAAAAAAGGATATTGTTGTAGTTTCCTCATTATTTATGTAAACACCCTGAACTGAAGGGTGTCGCGATGGTCACATATAGGTATTCGCAAAACAATAAGAAAATTTGCGGGGGGAAAAAAGTCCACAAATTATGTATATAAATATTCTTTCTTTAGTTAATATTAATTTGGTTAATATACAGTACAGAGTACACTATACAGTTAATATTGATTCACGATATATATATTTGGAACACCTAGACAGGAAAGGAGGAGGAAAGGGGTGGGGGACGCAGGATGGAACAAGGAACGGGTGTGGACAATGATAAATGATGGCTAAACAGGCTGCTGTGAATGATTTGGAAGAACAACTGAACAAGGTACCGGAAGACAGGGAAAAGGGAGTTATAATACCTATTCTCAGAAAAGGAGACAGGAAGAGGTGTACAAATTAAGGGGCGATAACGCTGGTTTGTAAATGTTCAAAAATATATTAGAAGATACTGGAAAAGAGATTAAGAAATAAAATGAAAGGAAAGTGGAGAGAGGAACAGCACGGATTTAAGGAACAGAGGTATAAGCTTGATTGAGGCGAAAAGTGGAAGTATAGAGGATCTAATGAAAAAAGGATAGCACTCTTCCAATAGATGTATAAGAGACCCGCTATGGAGAAGAGAAGATCCCAGGAAGTGTTGAACAGGCCCTGTACTTTGCACCCATTGTCACACATGCAGCAGAAACATTGCGGTTGAATGTAAGAGAGACTAGGAAAGTGGAGGCAATGGGAATAAAGTTTGTGAGGTGCATGTTGGCTGTCACGAGGAGAAACAAGACTAGGAATGAAGTTATCTGGGGAAGAGTTGGAAAGTACATGAGATAGTAGAGGAAGCAAGACTGAGATGTGGGCATGTAATGAGGACGGAAAAAGAGAGGATAACGAAGAAAATGTTGGAAATTAAATTAAGTATGTAGAGAAAAGACTGCAAGGGAGGCCAAGAAAGAGTTGGGACGAGGAAATAACAGAAAGTTTAAGTGAGAGGATAAGAATGGCAGCAATTAAAGGAGGAAGAGAGATGGAAATAGGAAGATGGAGGCATTTTACTAAACCCGGCCACATGCTGTAAACAGCTGATTATGATGATTATGATGATTGGTTGAAGGTAAAAACAATACCCGCTTCGGTGGTCGCATGGTTAAGGGCATCACTCTCGCAATAGACCAGACTGCCGATAGTGGGAAGATCAAGGTTCATATCTCAGTAGGATGTACTGAGGTTGGTTTTTCTTTAATGGTTTTCCATTCTCCCTCTACGTTAATTTGGCTACATTTACTCCTAATTCAACCTTCCGTATCCCTAATATATTAGCGTAATTAGTACATGGGAGTGTAACCCGAACGAGTGGTAAAAAAAAACACTTCCTTATTTACTGTTTAAATAATAATATAATAAAGAAACGAGAAAAGATATAGATAGACCTATAGTCAGCTATACCCTGATTCTGGTAGGACGAACCGTTCTAGAAAATACAAACATAATTTTTTGGGGTCAACATTAATAGCATTTTATTTGGTTATTTATGTTATTTTAAAGGTATTGATAATTTATATCAAAAGCTAAAGATGAAAATCACATTACTTGAGGTATGAATGTATGGAAGTAGTTTCTCCAACGTTTGTTAGGTACTGTCATTTGATGCTCTTCATACCAGAATCCTATTATAGTGATGTAGCCATAATTATTTTATATATATATATATATATAATTTAAGAGGGCCAAATCGGTAAGCGAAAAATTACAGCGCAGACGTTATTTCTACGATGAGTTTTGTCAAAATATGGTTTACGCCAAAATAAAGTTGAAAGATTCCAACAGGGTTCTTTTTCTTCATGCACCCTAATACTTTGAGTTTTATAAGTGTGTAAATGAACAATATTATTATGATATAATTTTGTTTATAAATCTCTTTATTCTTTTTGAACATAATTATCTATTTTTACTTTCTCATACAAAGAGAAAATATTGTAATCGTGAAAAAGTTTGAACACGAGATTATGATTCGGCAGTCTAATCTACTGTGAGTAGCGACTAGCGCGTTAGACCATGCGGCCACCGAAGCGGGTGGATCAAGATTTTTTTTTTTAAGAACTGTCCCTTCCTTTACTACCCGTTTTTTTTTTGTGTGTAGGGATCGTAAATACTGGAAAAACACAATTGCTTGAGAAAAGTGAGAACAAGCGGTAAAGTTCAGTATGTCCTTCACTGAGATTCAGAAAAAGTTGGCATTGATTATATGTTCAGCTTCATGGTATACTAGAACCCTCGCAGCTTATATGAGCCGACTATACAATCGTGAACAATGTCTGGCATCGCCAGACGAGGTCGGAATCGATGACGGTGCAAGTAGGTTAGCGGGGTGCTTGGGGAAACGAAGGATAGACTACAATGAATATCACCTCTGAGGTAACTACAGGTATTATGGAAAACAGCTCTTCCTTCACTCGCTCCTCGCCAGGTCCGCCCTCAGCAGACGTGGGGCACTGGGCAAACTTTGTTTGTGAGGGCACCAGTTATCTGCCTCATTGCTTCCCTACCCCCCCAAAAATTATTAAAAACGTAATTTTTGTTTAATGTTATTACAGTAGATTGCACCTATACACCCACTTTCAGCTGTATAAGGTATCAGAAAATGCCCTAAAAGGTAAATCATCATCATCATCATCATCAACTGTGTCCAGCCTGTGGCCGGGTGATTTTAGTAAAATATCTCCATTTTCCTATCTCCTTCAACCATTCTTCTCCTCTCACTTGCACACATTCTACTATCTACTCCTCCCATTTCTTTCTTGGCCTACCTTGAGGTCTTTTTCCTACGTATTTCATTTCCATAATTTTATAAAAAGTAAATACTTGTAATTAATATCTGAAGCCGTGTTTTTATACATATGATATAAGGGTTGATTTCTTCCCAGCTACTGGTTCGATTTTCTTCCCCAAATAACTTGATTTGTATACAGGTATAAAGAACAACTGTGTCAAGTTTGGATCAAATCGGCTAATACGTTCAAAATATATCTTGAGACATATCCACCACAGACAGACAAATCAAACCACACAATTAAGTTGTTGTTTTATA
>CABFWB010000145.1:424300-441882 GCA_902151455.1 Timema bartmani | reverse complement strand
GCACACCCTTAAGGGCGGCCCTGCTCCTCACTTTGTAATGTTGGAAGGTGTGGTGTGTTGGGGTAAAAACAATATCTACTGATAACCTCGAAAAACCAGCATTGCAAAAAATTTTTATATTTAAGGGATGATTGACCAAGTGAAAACAAGAGAATGACAGCGCTGTTTCTCAATAGTAAACATGAAGTTACCTCAAAGATGATAATTATCTGGCTTGGGTTTGGAACTCAATCATGTATCATCGGTCTCTCTCTCTCTCTCTCTCTATATATATATATATATATATATATATATATATATAGTGTGTTTTACCTCAACATGGATTGGAACGATTTGTGGTCAGTCGAATAATGGAAATTTATGTCACCACATTTCTATAGCAAATTAAATCGGTAGTATCCCAGCTTTAAAGGTTTTATAGAAACGTCCGATTTTGTTTACCATCAAGGATAATATCTAGTATGTCCTGGTAGGCAAGTTAGAGAATGAGAAGGGTAGAATTTCGATTAAGTGTACCTGCATTTAAGGCTCAACACTTTAAGTCAGCGGGTGATAAATTGTGTGCAATGAAAATGAAGGCTAATCTGTAGGAAGGAATATTCCATATGATACCAATTATTCATTAACAGTTTTTTTCCTTTCTCTTCTTCTAAATTAATAGAAATTAACAAAATTGATAACATTTTTAAATAACTATTGCTAGCTGTCAATTAAAATTTAATATAAAAGATGTTCAAATTGCCGGCCACCAACATACAGACAGCATTGACATCGCTGGAGCCTGGACTGTCGCACTCTTTGAAACATGCCTGTTTCAGACAACTGTTCGATGCTGCAAAAATTCGAGGCTAAAGGTCTGGTTTGTGTTCCACGGGTGTACTGTACACGGCACTTTTGATGTGGCCTCACAGAAATAAATCCAGGATATTTAGCTCTGGCGAGCGTGCTGGCCATGGAACAGGACCTTAGTGGCTGCGTGGCAGGGTGAAAACATTTGACTTTCAACGGCTCATTGCTCCCTTTATAAAGACTTCAGAGTAAAACTTTACACACATTTTCTTCCTAGTTTTTCATAAGGAATATGCTCCTATCTTTTTTAACATAAGTTAAAACTCACCCTGTACACACATGCACACGCACACGCGCACACACACACACACACACACCTCTGCAACTTTGTTTGGATTCACAAAACCTTCTAAAAAAGACGGTTTTTCATTGAGAAATGTTCCTTTTGTTGATATTTTAACCCTGTTATAAATACAAATTTTAAGAAAATTATGATTTAATCAGAAAAAAACCTATGTTATTATAGTAAGACCCGATTGGATATTTATAACAGTTTTTTAATATGATAAGTTATGTGACATTATTTTGGTTCTAGTCACACATAATAGACCTTGATTTCTTCGATTCCAAGACTCATGCTAGGGAAAGTGGCTGTCTATCATGAATATATTTGAATTGTGTTCTAACAAAATATTAAAGAATAATTTTGAAGGAACAAGAACACCTTTTTGGTGATTGTTTAAATTACATGATGGGTGCAGGAAAACTGATAGAAAGCAAAATGGCAAAATGGAGTAGGACAAAGTGGTGAACAGACAAGTGATCGATACACAGGAGTGACGTAGACCAAGTGGCCAACACGAGTAGGACAAAGGGGTTGAACAGACAAGTGATCGATACACAGGAGTGACATAGACCAAGTGGCCAACACGAGTAGGACAAAGTGGTGAACAGACAATTATGAGGGCATTTTTAACTTTTTAGAACTAGAAAGCATTACAAACAATCTTAATATTGTTTTTGTTGGATTCACCGTATTCTTGATTTGTGTATCATATTATAAATAATAAAACAACTTTTATTGTTGTATGACAAAGAATTACAAAAAAAAAAGTCATAAGTTCCTGTACAATTCATAATAAACATAAAACTGTTCATAATGAAATGCAATGATTAAAGTTTGACTGAAATCAATTAGTTTTTTTATTTCCAGAAGTTGGCCTAGCTACTTTTTAGATTGTACCCCTTTGTCATGACAAAGTATAATGTACCCCCACAGTAAGATTTCCCCAAATGACAAGTTAAAAAAAATAATTCTATGACCACCCGGCAAATTATTGAGGCAGTTCTTAATCTTTTGTGGGGGAAAAAAATATCTGTAGTAAAAATATTCCAAATGTGACAAAGATATTTAAAGAATCCTATTTTTATAGTCTTGACATTATCGCTTATTAAGAATAGTTATGATCAGTTAAAAAAAAATTACTGTAAAAAGTCTGTAGAAAAGGTTCATACATTTTCTCTAGGAAATTGTTCAAACATTAAGAACAAAAAATAAACACAAGCACACATTTTTCAAAATATTTAAGTTAATTTTTTAATTGCAGCCCTGGAGTTGAGAGATAATGAATGAATCCTCAAAGTTTTTCAGTGAAAGGGGGTGTTCCTGCGTGGCTTAACACAACCTATTGATGTCTGGTTGTCCAGTTGAAACTTTCAAGTGAAAGTCTGGCCCCAAATTTAGACTATTTCTGTACCTATTTTTAGGTATATAATGAATTAAAAACCACTCTTATATAGACAAATTGATGAGAAAGGCATCATAAACCGTTTGGCAACAATGGTGAACAAGTTTGTAAGGTAATCAAAGGAGGAAATTTTTCTCAGTTTCCTCGAAAATATCCCACCACATTTGGTTATCTTGTCATTTTGACAATTTTCCCTTGAGAGCTGCTCGCGTGTTCTCCCCCAAGTCACGTGCAGAGACCGGGGGTGAACGTACCCCTGTCTGAACACTGCTTTAGTAGAATACTTCTCTTATGTGACCACTTGAAAACCAACATTTATTAAATTGTATATTTTGAAACAAACAAAAAAAAATTAATCAACTTGGTATAAGAAGTGCTTGTTCTGTTAAAGAAAATTGTATTATTTCTTTAGTTAATATTTTCATGAATATGAGGATGGACCAAATTATAAATAATGGAATAAAAAATGTAATATTTTTCTTTTATTTACAACTATATTTATAATCTTAGTAATATATATTAATAAAATGAAGTGTGTGTATGTATGTCATGAGTGTTACATGATGTCTACCGCACCCATAGGGCTAAAATGTAAACATTAGTAACCCCAGTACACGAACATGTGCAACTTGAAGCCGAGATTTTAAAATTTTGATTTTTTTAAAATTAATTAAAAACTGGGTCTGAATAAAATAAAATAAAGAGATTTTTTCCTGTATCTTCAAAGCAAAGAAAACCATTGTCAGGGGTAACCAAGCAATTCACTGTGTGGTTACCATGGACAACACCGGGTACTTCTGCTAGTTGAAGATAAAACAATGGACATTCGTTTGTAACAATCATGACTACTACAAGACAATATTCAACTAAAAAATTTGGTTAAATTGAAAATAAATTATACTAACACCAGAATGAACTCTTTTTCAAAGTTAACTAAATACATTTGATTAAATAAAATATGTTTTATTAGCATTTAAACAAAATCTGTCTAATGCAAATGTTTACACAGTAGAATTCGGATTATTCCGACATTGCCATATAATGTGCTATTGATGTAATGTTATTAATAAACTGGCATGACCTCGCCACAAGGAAGAGAAGCAAAGTAGAGAAACAAACTTAAATCAATAAAAAAAGTTTAATGTAATTAATTTAAAATCCATTGTTCTGTTTACAAGAATAAAATAATTGTAAGTTATTGCATAATTTATGATATAGAATAATTACTAATAAACCTTATTTCATAATATCTATTCTGTACTTCCATTTAATTTCTATTTGTTTTGTTCCCTTGTTTCAGTATTATTTGGCATTTCGGTTATCCGGCCACCTGCCGGCCCCGTTTAGGTCAAATAGTCAGGACTATACTGTACATAATACAAAAAAATAATTATCTATTTTAAGAGAATGTAACACAACCTTATACTTAAAAAAATAAACAACTTAATTAACTTTTGGAATTGGCAGTAGAACACTATTATTGAACTAGTTATAGACACAGGTTTACTAATTGTTATAATTCACAATAGGGGTGTGTGAATCTTCTTCAACTTCGCTTCATTTAGTTGTCAACTAGATTTTGTTCCAAAAATATTCTGCTTTTAACAACCACAAGGCTTAGCCAAAAAAACATATATATGAATGTTTTTAAATCAAATATTTTGTAAATTGTATTTAATGTTTAAACACACAGAGACAGATTCGTAGTCAGACTTGCTGCACCTCAAGTGTGGCTCAATACCAAACACAATATAGTACCTAAAGTCTGTTCAGCGTAGGAATTGTTTTCTGAAAGGCCTTTTTCTGTACCAAAAATCTATTAAATAGTAGGATATTGGTAGGAAAAAAGACCTTTCAGAGAGTAATTCCCACTGTGAATGGAGTATACCTAGACCTGAATGGAATGGGCTAGTTTCATACGCAAGACTGACTCATTCCATTCATCAAGGTAGGTGCCGTCTTGTGTTTGGTATTGAGGTGCACTATGTATAGCTATGACTCTGGCCCTAAAGCTGTATCCTAATTCCCTACTTGTGCGTCGTCAACTTGTAATGTAACCTTGTCAAACACATCAGCAAGGACTTGGGGAAGTGTATACCTGTCCGAAATGTCACTAAGGATGCTGATGTATCCCTCTCACGTCCTTGAAATTGTTTGAATCCAAGGATGGAAGCAATACGTCTTCATCACTTCTTTGTTCAAGCTCGGTGCAGTTTGACTTTAATAAACTGTTTAGTTTTCTTGTCACAGTGTACAGCTTTGCAATATCTGCCATTTAAAACAATTTGACCAGCATGTTATTTAATGTGAAAAGAAGTTACCAAAAATCTGCAAGTACATAGTACATGCTAAATAAGTGCACTTTCTGTTTTAAAATACTATAATGTGTTTATTGACTCCTAGACAACAGGGTTCCTACACAAAATCATGAAATTTTTTCCATGACATTTCAAGGATTTTCTCCAATTCCTCCAGGACGAGTGTATAAAATAATCTTGGCAAAATACACATCACTACAGGGTTTATTTATTTAAATATATACACATTAATGCAGACTTCCAACTCCCCTAAGCCTGCACCTTTCCATACCTTTTGTTATTTTTTTTATGTATTCCATGATGCAATGAGTTATTTAAATAATTAAATATAACATAGGCTCACTTGCTAATAATTATGGGTGAAATGTGGATTTCCCCTTTCACAGTGATGGGTTTAAAGGTCAAAGGCTGGATGTTGTGTCTGTTCTAGAGATAAGTTAGTTTATAAGTTGTGTGCAGATATAATCAATCAGTTTAGAAAGTGCATCACAAATAAATAAATCACTTAAAAATAGTTGTTATATTAATTGTTTTAATTACTTTTTATTTCTTAGGTACAAATATAATAAAGGTTATTTAATTTTTACAATAATAATTTACTATCATGTTTAAAAAAAAGTGTACAATCGGCTGAATAGGAGTATGTTATGGAATGTTCTTTGAGAGTGTGGTGTGGATGCATGATTAGTTAATCAAATGCAATTAAGGCAGTGTATAATGGAAGTAAAGCGTACGTTAGGGTGGATGGAGCTTTGAGCAAATGGTTTAACATTGAACAGGATGTTAGACAAGGTTGTGTTATCTCTTCATGGTTGTTTAATGTTTTCATGGATAAGTGTATGAGGGATGCTTGTGAGGACGCGGTTGGTGTACAATTGGACAATGTGAATGTGAGAGTGCTGTTATATGCAGATGCTGTATTAATGGATGAGAATGAAAGTGACTTGCAGAATGTATTAAATCGTTTGAGTGTGGCGACGGACAGAATGGATCTTCGTATAAATGTCTCCAAAACAAAGGTATTGGTTTTTGGTAAGGACGGATCAGGAAATGATTGTCAACTTAGTATAAATGGAAAACTGTTAGAACACGAGAATGATCTTGTGTATCTGGGCAGAATGTTCTGTAAAAGTGGAAGCATAAATGGTGAAATCGACAGATAGGTGAATGCATCTCTGAGAGTAGTTGGATGCATGTGGACTAATGCAAAGAATGAAGTAGTATCAAAAGAGTCCAAGATGGCAGTATATACAAGTGTGTTCACACCAACATTGTTTTATGAATGTGAAGCGTGGGTTTGTTAGGAGAAACACAAGAGCAAGGTGAATACAAATGGTGTGAGATATCTAAGAAATATATGTGGAAAAACTCGAATGGACAATCAGTAGTGAGTGGGTGCTGAAGGAGTGTGTTATGAAAGGGAATCCAATAAGTCAATGAGAAAGAAGTATCTTATATTGGTTCGGGAATGTTCAGAGGATGAGTGTGGATTGAATTAAGAAGCAAATAGGAAGGTAGTGTGTGTGGATCAAAAGAAAGTGGTTGGCCATGTAAAATGTGGCTAAATGTTTTAGACAAATGTGTGAAAAATATAAACATTAAGAGTGTTAAGAATAAAACAGCATGTATGACTCGGTGTATGGATGTTGTTGAAACGAAGGAAGTAGGCAAGGATAGGGAAGTATGGAGAAAGTTAGTGAAGATGGATTAAGTACGGAGTTGAATTTTGAGCTATATTCACAGTTTCTTGCCTACCTCATAAGGGAATGGCATGATTATGTATGTATATGTGTTTAAAAAAATGGGGGACAAAAGAATTTCCAGGACAACCTATAACATTCCAGGAAAAGATTGGAAAAATGAGAAATTCCATAACATTTCCAGGCCTGGACGAAATATTTTAAAATTCCAGGTTTCCCATGCTGCGTAGGAATGCTGCATGGTAAAATAAAAAAACCTATTCATTTTCATTAGGGCTGGTAGATGGTGTTTAATATAGTTCCAAAAATCGACACAGAGATGTACCAAGGATAGAGAGAGACTTGTTGAACATTTGAATATTCTGATGCAGCCTTCAATTAGAAGTGCATGTGAAGGTTGAATTCATCAAGTTTACAATGGAAGGATACTTTAGACTATTCGGATATAGACGAGTGGACAATTCTATCGGGTCAAGGATAAAATTTGGTGGAACATAGGAAAAGAGACCAAAACTTTGTTATATAAGGCGTATTATCAACCATTGACGTATGGCTGGCTCTGAAACCTGGATATGGATGAGGGAAGTTTTAAATAGATTGTAGGCTGCAGTGATGAGGTTTCTGACAGGTAATAATAATTATACAAAGAGAGGTAGGATAAGGAATTAACAAACTAGGGATAGGTTTAAGGTTATACCATTAGAAATTGGGCGAGACGCTGAAGAGGAAAAGGTTGCAGCGGTTAAGGCATTTTTATTAGAATACTAGCGGACCCGACAGACGTTGTCCTGCCCGAACGTTGGCTTTTCTTTTGGGTGGCATAATTGATTTCTATAATAAAACAAATACTATGTGATCATCACAATTACAAATTCACAATGAACTCCAATTAGTGAGTAACACAAATATTACAAATTCAGTGTTTGTCAAGACAACATACAAAATAAAACCTCTTTTCATTTTTGGCATTTCGCCCACAACTCCACAAATATCAGCTGTATCGAAAAACAAACATAACTATGAATTATTCTCAGAAGTTCAATTATTCATGAACTTTTCAGAAGGTTTTAAAGGTCAATTATTAATATTATATTCATTATTATAAATATTTTGTGGTGGTGGTGGGGGGGGGGGGTGAAATTTTGAGGTTACTTGTTCTGATATGCAAAAAAATCTAAAAAAAATCCCCCCCAAAAAATAATTCCTAGAGCCCGATTGCAGCGCCACCTATCGGGTCTAATTGTGAATCTAAACCATCCATGGACCCACTCAAACACACAAAATTTTTCATCAAAATCGGTCAAGCCGTTTAGGAGGAATTCAGTGACATACACACGTACAGAAGAAATTTATATATATTAAGATAGGAGGTCATAACGCCTAAAAAAAGCTCCACAAAGTAAGGAGGAGAGTTGAAGATCAGAGACGAGATTGATGGACCAACCGGAGCAGACTTGACATGTGGCAGAGGGAGTAGCTTGGAGAGATTGATAGGAATGGAAGAGGATGTTCCAAACAACCCGCAGAGGTGGAAACATCCAGTGATGATGTATAATGTTGAGAAAATTACATCTATTTTCTCAACATAAAAATTAACAAAAAATACTCCAAATTTGATTTGGCTTCAGGAATCATTTATTTTATTTGGCTCTACTTTGAAACGAGAAATTGAACTTCCACACACCCACACTTTAATATCAATGTATTTTTATGTAAAACATATAATAGCTGTTATTGTTTCCATACAAAATGCAGACAAGGCACAAATGTAACATTAATCATTTGAAAATTTATTATTGCAGTCTAATATATTTATTATATTTAATTTCAAATATTCTTTTATTAAGAGAACACACAAATAGGAACATAAAAACAATGATTAGCCTACAAACACAGAAAATGTAACAGAAAAAATGAGAATATATTGTAGAAAAAAAATCTTAAGAAACACAACCTTAAAAAAGGATAAACTATAGTTAGTATGCATTAATATTAAAGCAGCATTAAGACTCTGTTCATCCTTTTAAATATATATAGAGTAAAAATGGAAGTCAAACAGTTGTATTCCTTAAAAGGGAGAGGAGGTCAAGATTTGCAAACTTACTAGAAATATATACTTCAATTTCATTATGAAAAGCTTTTTGGAGCACCTACATTCTTTAATTGTAAACATTGGATAATGTCAACCTTTGTGGAAATATTTTTATTTGATTCATAAAACTATATAGTATGTATGAAATAAAGTGCATAAAGCAAAAACAATTTGTAATAAATAAATTGATAAATATTAGGATAATGGTAGAGTACAAATAAAAGTAAAAACACTAATACATATTTACAAACACTTTGATATTTCGATACTATTACAGCATTTTCCTCAGGAAGTAGTAGAGATATTCTATCATTTTATTTATTACAAATAAAACTATATAGTTAATAAAGAGTTATTAAAATCCTCTAATAATACTTCCTTTTGGATAAATAGTTGTCTTTATTGACTATTTCAAAAAACAAACAATATGAATAAAACTATTATGTTTGTTGTTTTGCAGTTGTTGCGACAAGAGATATTATACTGCATGAAATAGTATGTTGGAATAGGCCTGTTCGGGATCCTGAACTTCGGGGAATTGGATGTTTCCGAAACACAGGCGGAAAAAGTTACTTCCCAAATTTTTTGGGAAAAATTCATAAAAAAGATTACAACTAAGGATTGTCTATCTATGTTATATTCGTATTTAATCCCCGTTAACAATATTATTAATTTACTAAAGTTAAATTAACCTTATCTTCCTTTAATTAGAAAGATACCCAAAATTTGAGCCGTTTTATTCTACATCTATTGTACCTAGTCAACACAATTACTAAGCACCATTAAATAAAAACCACACTAGGCTACATGATGGTAATATTTATCCATGAATAGATTTAAGGAAGACATGCGTTTGATGAAAAATAATGGTAAAAGTGGCTTTTAAATATCAAATCATGTACAAAATACAGCTTCACAACTTATTTAGTATCAAGACACATCTATTATGTTAATGTTGTTACTAAGCAAGGTTTACATCTGCTTGTGTATCTTAGATAATAAAAGTTGGGTTATATTATATTGTTTAAGTCCAACAGAACTTTTAGTAACTAAAACATAAGAGGTAACTAGACACACTGGCTCATTTAGGAAATGTTTTTGATATTGTTATGGACATGACTGTAGCTCACTATTATTTAGTCACATTAACTTGAATATTTTTATGTTTTATTGTGTAAGTAGTTATTAAAATTTACTCAACGATTATTTTTATTTAAGAACATTTTAATCAATCTTAAACCCTCTCTATATTTAAAATTTATTCATACCGGAAATTCTTGATTAAAAATACACAATTATGATAGTCGCATTAGACCTAGGTTTTTTATTTTACCTTACATCAAAACCTTACCTAGCGCTTGTTAGACAAAACATTATTTAGTTTTTATATGGAAAAATTACAATCTAAAAATAAATTGGTGTATCAAAATTTTGTTGATTTTTTTTTTCTTTAAAAAATTCTACAAGATTACAAAATTTAAATATATTGTGCAGACCTCTAAATTGCAACCTATCAGAGTATTTGTTTCTTTTCCCGACCCGAGTCGGGATCAAATTGCCTTAAGCTTCTTATTTTATCATATATTTTTTTAATGAATGAGAAGGCTAGATTTAGAATAAAATTATAAATAAAAAGAATATATACAAGCATAAAGTGGACAATTAATTTTTAAAATTTTCCTGTTTCCCACCAGAAAAATTTCCGAAGTCAAAGTCATTCCTGCACAGGCCTAGTTAAAAAGTATTATTTTCACACTTTTATCTTCCACCATGAATTGTAACATAAATAAATGTTTAGTTTGTAAACACAAGCATACACGAATATGGGTAGTATCAAGTAATTAACTGCTTTTGTTTCGTCAGTTTGCAATCTTATTTATGAATGGAAGGCAGACTCTTGGAAGCTCTAGTGCATAAATTATTTTTAAGTAAACTACAGACTATCACAAATAAAACATCCAAATGGTTATTTTCACAACCGAATAAAATTAAATTAATTTTAAAAAATCATTTAAAAAGTGAATTAACGCATAAAGTAATGAAAAATAAATTGTTTGTAGAGTATGTTTTGATTGCCAAAAGTGACAGTCCCTGAACATATGGGTTTAAATATCATTGCAATGGCTCATGGATACATGAAAGTAGATCTGGTAGCTTTTATTGTATGTTATGCCGGGATCACAATCAACTCAACGTAAAGAAATTAGTGTGTGATCAGGATTTACATGACATAATGTAATGTAACACAGACAATGGATTTGGACAGTTTGAAAACAAAGTGATCACAAAAACAAAACCCAAGCATTTAGGGCTGATTAGGCTACAAGACTTTATAATAGAAGCTTTACTGGATATACCAAATAAAGTGTAACAAGAGGCTACGATATTTTAGAGTTTGTGAGACATAAACAAACTATACCGTACGCAAAATACTAAATAGCCTTGTTGATGCTGCTCGCAACATTATTGACCAGACCAGCCTCAGTGGCGTAGTTAGCTAACGCGCTAGTTTCGTGTTGAGCTAGACGGCCGAGGACGAGGAGATCGAGGTTCGAATCTTGGTCGGCTGAACAGGGGGTGGTTTTTTCTAAATGATTTTCCAATCTTCCTCCATCCAAATGCAGGTTCCCTTCCTCTAAATCCAACCTTCCCAATTCCTAGCCCATTAGCGTAATTAGTACTTAAGATTAACCCAAACAGGTAGTAAGATGCGGTGCTAAATAAATAAAATAAAATGATTGACCAGCTAGATCATGTTGTCCTTACACTTAACATTAACCGAACGTGAAAGTTCTTTCCTGGACAACTCTCTTAGCTGCATTAAAAGGCTTTCATATACAACACTAGGAGAACCTTTAAATTACATTATGTGAACATTAAAACATTAAGTGAACTATAAGATGATCATGATCTCGGCATGAGATGAAGCTACTCGTAATGAAATCAGGATACATCCACAGTAAAGAATAAAAAAGAACATATAAAATAAAGTAGTTTTCTTTCAGTGCACATCAAATCTTTCCCCGTCCCCAAACCACATGTGTTTAACTCTATTACTGGTGCCCCAAAAATAACTTCATTCTGGAATGTGTGTTTTTAATATTAATCTGTGAGCATGTTGAAAATTTTAGTATAAAATCAAAATATATGCAGCTGGGATCTATTTTAATGCTTCTCAGTCTACTCAAACTATCTTTGAAAAAATAGTACTGAATTTTAGTTAGTGTTTTGTATCACACATTCCCTAAACCGTTTTATTTGGAAAAAGGTACAGGAAAGGTGGATAGAAACACATAAGAGAAATGAACACAATATGACTTTTACAATGAAAAAAAGAACACAGTCCACACTTTACATTGCTGCCACTGGACAAAGAGGTAGTGGCTGCCTCTTGAAGAAAATCATCTTTACCACTCAATTCTTCGACCTAGGATTCATTTTATTGGAACTCATCAGGAGGTAGTGTGATTTAGATGTTTATATCCATCTTTCCTATATTTTCTTTCAAATTTAACAAAATACCTCAAAAAGCAAAAAAGAGGTTTTCCTTAAAGAGATATTTTACATTATTATACATTCACTGAATTAATATTGTAAGGTCTTCAAATAGGTTCTAAGGATCTATATGTTTAAGTGATAACAGGTAAGTTCCTTAATATACTATTAAATTAAATATTTCTCATCAGTATAAAATATTATATCCATTAGTATATGATTATTGGTTGGATAAGGCTCAGGGTAACAATATTAACACTCCTCTAGTTTAAGGGCTCTGTGGCGGTTTATAATATTAAGGAACTAGCTATGAGCACTGGTAACATTATGAATCGCCAGACAGTTTATGTTCAAATCGTGGTCGAGTATTTTAAATGTAAATATAGTGTAAATTTGGGTGTATCCTGTAATTAAGTCACACAGTAGCAGAGATGATAAGACACTTTAAGTGCCTAAAAAATATATAAAAACATGTGTTCAAAAGGGATTCATACAATTGGTAACTTTATAAAAAAAAATTTTTTTTACCATGTTATAGTTATTTGTAAACAAAATAAAATGTCATTATCAAAGACATCAAATAGCTTATTTTTCACTTGTAAACACAAGCTACTTAAGTACTTATGTCAGACTATCATTCTCTGGACGAAGTTCACCGTCACAAGAATGGTACAGGCAATAGCCCAAAGGATAACGAACCAGACCCAGCCGCAACTGTGGAAGGGAGATGCAAACTCATTCTTGACGCCCATACCAATCACTTGAAGCGTTTTTTGTCTGGCGTAGTATACAAGCAGTGCCGGTATAATGTACTGTATACTAGCACCGGCGTACGAACCGGTAACCCTCACCAGGATCTCTAGATTCTCAGTGGTGGTGGCTATGAGTACTGGCGGTATCACCGCCAGTAACGGGAACACCACCTTGCGGATGCACCAGTGATAGTGGCAACCCTCTGTAAGAAATAGGGACTTTAGGTTGTTTCGCAGCGTTATGGCGATAATAGGGAAGCTCGTGCTTAACGTGAATACTGGAAAGAGCGCAAGGAAGTATTCCATAGCCATCACTGGCCAGGCAGCGCCTGTGCCACAATCCCCGTTAGCACGCGGGCCAAAGTCCAGAGTGTAGAGGTCATCAAGGTGTTGGAAAGCAAAAGCGCCGGTGAGGGCCAACAGTAAATAGAAGGCTGCAATGAGCACATAGTCGAGGGCAAGGAAGCGCGAGAGGCGAGTCTTGTCTGCGATGGGTGACACTAGCGCTGGTAGGGAGTGATGACACATGAAGGAGTATACACAGGCCCCAAAAAGACCAGGTACCCCGGACAATGAAGCTGCAGGGGGATGGCCTTGGGGGCCATCGTAGATCAGTTTGCGGGCTGCATACACTATCATAATGCTGAATGCTGAAAACAAATATTACATTTTATTGTAATGAAACATCTTCACTTTGCTGACCAATGAGAATATTCCTGTGAAATGTACTGTTTGTAGATATGTCGATCTTGTTTTAAATATTAGGCAAATCTAGGAACTAGGGTTGAATTTAAGGTTTGATAGCAAGGTTTAATTTATTTTAGGGTTGTGCAAAGTCTCAATCCAAAGCCTTGAAATTGAAATGAAATGTAAATTTTTTTGGTGGGTTGTTTTATGATTGAAAAAATATTATGTTTGGTTATTTATATAACTTTATGTAATAAAATTACTTGGAAGATGTTTTATTGCACAAAGGTTTCCAATATTTGGTTAGTTCTGACAAATTAGCTAACAATTCAATTACCCAAGATGTTTTGCCATGTGAATATTGTCTTGTACTGTACATAACATCTCAGAGTAGCAAAAATTAACCATTAATGACGAAAATTCATAGTTGTTGAGGCCAGATTTTTTTTCTAAGCAAAGTCAAAATTTCAAAACTTCTTACACCCCTAAATTATTTTATAATTATGTGATAAAATCACCTAAATAAGATTGAAACGTGGTGTTTCTCAAACAAAATCACACACCATCTCAATGGCTTCCTCGTTTTACATTTGTAATAATTATATATAAATTATATTACACCCATTACTGTTTCCAGCCTGTGGCTTGGGTCAGTTTTTTTATTTAAGTCATATATTTTTCCACTACTGGCTGGCTAGACCTGTCGCAGCTTCATATACCTTATAATCTATCTTAAGACTAGGACAGGCACAACATCCAGTCCCCGGCCATCAATTTATCAACGTGAAAGGGTAAATCCGTATTTTCATAAATTATAAATTTTCGGCCATGCCGGGAATTTAACCTGGGACTCTTAGCTCAGTAGGCAGACACTCTACCAACTGAGCTAAGGCGTCGGACCTATATATATAAAAATAAAATTTCTGAGAAATACTATATTATTATTATTATTATTATTATTATTATTATTATTATTATTATTATTATTATTATTATTATTATTATTAGCACCGCGTCTTACTACCCGTTCGGGTTATACGCACTTACGCTAATGTGTAATGGTAGGGTGAGATAAAATGGAGGACCTACAGTTTAACGTGGAATCCGAACCACGGTGGAGGCCTGCCATTCCTCACATTCACAAGTTGTTATTAATACACGTCTTGTCAGAGGTGAAGGGAGGAGGTTTGGCAATCAGATAAATCCGTGCCGGGACCGAGGATTGAACCCCGGACCCTCAGCACAAGAAATACTATAGGAGTGACAAGAATGAATAGGATGAGAAATGAGAGGAACAGATGAGGAGCCAGTGCAGGACAGGAGAGAGAAGGCACGACTAAGGTGGTACGGCCATGTGAGGAGAAGGAGAGAATACCAAAGAAGATGTTGGGTAGTGAAGTGGGGAGGAAGGAGACCAAGGGACAGGTGGCTGAAGGGAGTGTGGGTCACTGTAGAGGAGAGGTGGTGGGGAGAATGGATATGCTGGAGAGGCTTCTGTTCCAAACAGACCTGGCCAGTGGCTGGAAACAGTTCATGATACTCATCACATATTATATTATTATGTATATTTTATGAAGAAATTCCAAAAATTGAACATTATTCAGGTTTTAAGTGACATTAAAATTACTTTAAAAGCAAGTTTATCTCGTAAACTTTTGAGAGAAGCCTTAAACAATAAACAAAATGATATGAAACTTGAAAGTAACATCATCGAAAATAAGAGAGGGCAAAACTTACCGAGCCATCTCATTAGTGTGGTGAGCATTTGGAGATATTTGGTTTTCTGGACATTGAAGAAGACAAATGGCCCCAATGTACAAAGGAAGACAGCCTTATAATAAAGAAATACAGGCATCATTTTAGTGAATTAAAATATTAGTAAATTTATCAAATTGAAAGGATTTTCCAGATTTGTGAATTTAAAAAAAAGGAAATTCAAGTTTTAAGATTTAAGTTTTCCAAACATATTAGCATGCAAAATTTCTTAATGAAAATGGACTCCAAATCAAAAGTACACAACATGCAGCCACTTTATGAACCTAGGTATATTTTTTCAGGTAGTATAGTTGTTAATCAACACCCGCAATTATTAGAAACGTCAAAACTTCAAGAGATGTGTTTTATGAACCTTTCTTAGCACACAGATTATATTGACAATCAACACATTTTTAAAGTCCAATGTGTTATTTTTGAAATGTATAATATACACACAAAATAAAATATTTTCACAAAAAAATAATAATTGAGGAGCATTTTAGCTGTCATGAGGAGAAACAAGATTAGGAATGAAGTTATCCGAGTACAGGGAGTACATGAGATAGTAGAGGAAGCAAGACTGAGATGGTATGGACATGTAATGAGGATGTTGGAGTACATGAGATAGTAGAGGAAGCAAGACTGAGATGGTATGGTCATGTAATGAGGATGTTGGAGTACATGAGATAATAGAGGAAGCAAGGGTGAGATGTATGGGCATGTAATGAGGATGGATAAAGAAAGGATGCCAAAGAAAATGTTGGAAATGAAGTATATAGGAAAAAGACCGCAAGGGAGGCCAAGAAAGTGATGGGAGTAGCAGATAACAAAGTGTTCAAGCGAGAGGAGAAGAATGAAAGAAATTAAAGGAAGAAAAGTGGTGGAATAATAAAGGAAGATGGAGGCATTTTACTAAAGTGACCCGGACACAGGCTGGAAACAGTTGATGATATATTACTCCAGTTTAGCTAACTAACCCTAAGAAGCATTGTAAGTTAATATGATAATTTATTCATAAATATCTACAACAGGTATGATATGACAAGGGAAAATTTGAGCTTAACAGACTGTGGCCATTTATGTCTCTGGCAAGGATCGTAATCAACCTCGCAGACCAGTTAGCGTCCTTACACGTGCTACAAGCTCCTTTGTCATATATAATCTTAGAGTGTGATTGTTGATGGAGCAATATTATTTCTTACCAGGAATACACGGTAAGCATCCAGGCGGGTTATTTGAGAGCCCTCCCAACAGAATACATTGTCAGGCACTGTAGAGTTACATGGAAGATCGGAAGGATGATACGTGCTGTAACACATCAAACATTGGCAGGATGAGTCACATGATTCAGTGTAAAATAAAAGGACTAAGTTCTAATCATGACCCATTTGCACTTATGTTAGCTGTATTCCTTAAGCTAAGCGGCCTTCCAGAGAGGGGGGTGGAAAGGTGAGCGTTGATATCTACACGTTGTTACATGGAGGGTGGGTACATCACAATGGTATGTAAAACAGATCTTGTACTTAAATTATAATATTGAAAAAATAAATATTATTTTTTATATTTTGAAATCATTTATATTCAGGATTTAAAATGGATTTTTTTTTTTAGCACAGCGTCTTACTACCCTTTCGGGTTGTACACCTTTGCACAAATTATGCTAATGTGTTAGGAATGGGAAAGTTTGAATTTAGAGAAAGTGTATCAACATTTGTTTGGAGGGAGGGTGGAAAAAACATTTATGGGGAAACCACGCAAAATACACCCAACTGAGATTCGAAACCCAATCTCCCTGCCGTTGGCAGTTTAATCTATTGAAAAAGTGAGACCTTATATTATGCGGCCATCTAAGCAAGTTAAAATGGATTTTGAGTAGTATTAAACCTGAAGTCCACTTTTAGTGTCACAAAAGCTTCCCTTTGAAATGATAACTTTCACTCAAAGGTTGAAAGGGGAAAGGGAGGGTCAAAAAGGGGGGGGGGAAGTGTAGTGTATTTTATGAATGACCTTAGACCCAGGTAACTGTAAAACCATCAACACCGTTTGTCTTCCCATGGAGGGAAAAAAATACCTTTCAATTTAGATTTCAAATGAGTGGTCTCAGACACTAATGCACCCTTAGCTTATGAAGTTTCTAAATTCAAAATTCATAAAACAATAGTGATGACTTTCATAAATAATTAATATACAATTGTGAGTTTTCCAAACAACAACCAAAATTGAATCAGCCAATATAAAGATTTTTT
>CABFWB010000145.1:391576-424289 GCA_902151455.1 Timema bartmani | reverse complement strand
TTTTTTTTTTTCAAATTCCATGAAATGATGCATGAAGGGGTGAACTCACCAAGCAACATCAACTAAGGATTTGGACACAGCAGCCGAGTAGATGGTCAGATCCCCATACAGGTACACCGCAAAACACACGAAGAACAGCGAACATCCAACTGTCAAAAACAATCATACCATTAATTGGGTTTTTCAAGTATTTACTAGACATAATAAATTAATTATTAGTAATAGACACTTCATAATTATCATCACCATCATCATTAACCAGAAATGGGTCGAATTCACTATTTTACAAATCTGAATCTCGAACTAGAATCTCCAATTTACCTTAGAAACGTAATCTTAGAAAATATTGTGAACATAAGAGGAAGTATCAATATAAAAGAATAATAGAAAATACAGATAGTAACTAAATGTTAGCATTATTTCTTATAATCCATTCATTATAACATTCATACATTCAGTTAAGTGTTAAATTACTGGTCTGGGGTCTGATTGTTAATTTCGTCATATAATTATAAACGCTTTTGAACCACCAATCAGCAGTATTAGAGCTCAAAAACAAATTTAACTTGAAAAATTGAAAACAATTTTTTTTAAGGATGTGAGATTCAAATAAAATATTTTCTCGAATTCTCGAATATCCTTAAGGATTCGAGGTCCACTCCCTAAAATCCCCTGTTTTCAGCCTGTGGTCAAGCCACTTCAGTCAAATTTCTCCATCTTCCAACATCCTTACACCATTCTTCTTCCTTTAAGCCTTTCATTCCTCTCCTCTCCCTTGCACACTTTCGTTATCTGCTCCTTCGATCATTTTCTTGGCCTCATTACATGACCATACCATCTCATCCTTGCTCATGATTATAATGAGACTGTGAAATTCTCAAATCTTGGCTGCCGACTTGAGGACCCTTACCAAGTTTCAAACACTCAATTCCCAAACTCTTACCAGTGAAGGATCAAACCATACGACAAGCCCCTTAAAGCAAAATCCAGTACACACACAGAAAAAGGGTCAACCTCCTATTGTTTTATTTGCTGATGATATGGAGAATGAGGAAATGAATTCTTGCTAATATTATAAGGTGATTATTCCTAAATGAACACATATTATCATAATATGTTTAATATGGGTGTGAAGTCATTTTTAAAATGTAAAGTGAAGATTAAAACATGCATGGCAAAATTGAAGCTAAAGTTGAAGAAAAGGTTGTTTTATTAGCATCAAATCGTACTACTAATTCGGGTTGTACGCTTATGTACTAATTACGCTAATGGGAGATCAGGGTTCAATCTCGATCGGGTTCATTGATAGTGGTTTTATCTTCACACAAATGCAGGTACAATTCCTCTAAATTCAATCTTCTTATCCCTAAAAGATTAGTGTAATTAGTACATAGGTATAGTCTAAACAGGTAGTAAGATACTGTGCTAAAAAAAACCATGATTAAAATAAATCTGGAAAGCCATGGCGTCGGCTTGTGGCACTTTTAACGGTAAAAGGCAGAGCCGCTCAGATCTACTCATGGTACTAAAAGAATTAATCGAAGTTATTTGACATGAGTTTAGTAAGTAATAACTACTCTACCATATGAGCTTGCACATGTCCTTAATACAATATTATCTCTTTTGAAAAACCACAGTACAGATTTGTTGAATTATTATTCACAATGTACTTACATCTACTGAAGAATAGAGTTGCCATTTGACCCTGAAAAGAAGATTAAACAATATTAGACATACATAAACATTTTACTTTAATACCCCACATTCAACTTGAGAAAAAGTTAAAATAATAATGATGCCAATATTTGAAAAATTGTGAAGATGGATCAGCCTTTCTCGTACCTTCTTCGATGCATGGTAAAATAAATCTGAATGAGGACAAATTGTATAGCTTCTATTTAAAGATGGGTTCACTTTTCACCAAATTTGAAACATTTTACCTAAGAATCCTGAATCTTGAATTGGAATCTTAAACAACATGGTAATCATAAGATATTAACTTTTCTACATGGGTGGTTATTTTTCTTCTTTGATTCAAATTTTGTTCCCATCCATTTTTAAGTTGCTACAGAAAATAGAATGAGTAGTTAAATATTAATAATTTTTGCTATAAAGTGAATCTAGACTAAGTGGTTTTAAATTAATGGTCTGGGTAATGGTTTTTTTAATTTTTAACATCGCACCTTACTACTTGTTCGGGTTATATTCTTCAAGTGAAAAAAATTATAATTGGATTGTAAATTGTGATAGTAAAACATTTTTTTAAGTAATCTAAGTGCATAAAGACATATAAATAACCAAAATACCATACTTTTTAAATCTTAAAACAGCTAACAAAAAAAATAATTGAGCTTTGATTCGGCCTCAAGAATAGCCAAAAGGCATCTTTATATGCAATTAAAGTTTGCTTCGAATTGAAAAGGTGTGACTCCCCACACCACTAAAAGATATATTAAAAATTAATGACAGTGCAGGTTTGAATACTTGTATTGAAATATTGTAAGCATTGCTCACCATTTCTATCCTTTCTTGGATGAGATAGTACCGATGCGGGGTGGAGGGAAACTTTTCCAACAACTCTGCAAATTACAATTATTATTAAAATAATGTCATTTGTATTGGTTTTACTGGAGGAGCAAACTTATAATGAACCCCTAATCACTCATACTTCGGGGTGTAGCTACCGGAAAGGTCATGTCCCCCTCCCCTCCACTGCGATGAATATTAATTAAAAATATTGTTGATAAGATGAGTGAAATAAAAGCCTACTTAATGGTATTAAACTAAACTCAGTGTCATCAACACACAAGCGAGCTATACCTACCGAGCCGGCGCCGCTGTTAGTGATGATAGTGCTAACATTTGAAGATTGAGGGTGTCATGTAGTCAGCACAAATAAGCTCTCTGGCTGTTGATCACACTTTTCTAAATTGTAGCAGCTCCTCATTTGTCCTCACAAGGTTGGGTTTGACCCCATTCCAGACCAACGGCTTCACAGGGAAATTCTGAAAGCTCCAGGGATCGAACCCAGGACCTCTTGATTTCTAGCTAATAGCGCTGACCACTGTGCGGTCTAACGGTAGTAATAAATACATTCGTTTTTAGCACTGCATCTTACTATCCTGTCCAGATTATACACATATATGTACTAATTGTGTAGTGGGTGAGAAAGGTTGAATTTAGAGGAAATGTACCCACATTTGTGTAAAGTAGGAGTGTAAAACCATCCAGAGTACAACTGACTGGGTTTCGAGTCCCAATCTCAGACACATCTGCAGCCCAGTCTATTGCAAGAGTGATGCCTCTGCTCATTTGACCAGCGAAGCAGATAGTAATATATTAAAAGTGCATATTTGTATGGGTGTTCATTAGTGGGGCCTAAATGGAGTTGTGGCATTGATACAACATTCTGAATAGCTCGGTAAAATTGCCGGATAGTAAAAACGAACGAGGGTTTTAATCCTTGATTGTGTGTCATTTTTCTGAATTTACATTATTGAGGTCATAGGTGTTATAAGTTTAAAACTACTAGCAAATACAGTGAGGAGGGATGAAAAAAACTTTCAGAGGGGAGGATGTGCCCCCAACCTGCTCTTTTTCCCCCCACGGTAGAGCTATATTAAAGATTTTTTTGTAGAACATTTAGTTTAAGGAGTTATATGAAAACCACAAGGTGGATGGGAAATTACTAGTTAATTCAGGTACCGTAAAGTAAGTTTCACCTGGTGAAAATAACGGTGTGTCCTCAGAGTCTTCATCCTGGGACTCCGACGCTTGCAGTGCCTGCAAAACAGAAGTAATTACACTGCTAGCAAGATCAACCTTTCAAGATGTCATAGGTATATTTTAATGATAATTAAACGAAAGTAGATTGGCAAAATTAATATAAAACTGAAACGTGATAGTGCATATCATCCTACTTAGGCTAATTTGTTTCAAGAATAAAACCGAGGGTCTTCTAAATGGAAACCATCTTAGTTTTATTCCCTTAAAAGTGAACTGTTTGCCAAAGAAAGTTAGACAACATTTTCCACCACTTTTAAGAAAGACCCCAGTAATTTGTCATTGGGAGTTCCTGTAAGCCCGTAGTATAGAGTACTATCACTGCCCACATAAATAAAAATTTATGTTCATGAGAATTTTTGGCCAAACTAAACATTGTAGTCCCATTCTAAATTATATGTTCTAAATGTGTGATGTCTTAAGATATGCATGCTTCAATTACCGCCTGAAGAATATGGCTTACTCTCTTCATTTGTTGCAATCTTTTCCACTGCACAATAGCGTTGGCCGCTGCCATCGACTCGATAACAAATGTCACGGTAATGAAGCTGGAACAGCCAAAGATATGTAGAATTATATCGCCAGAGATAGAACCAAACAATCCAGCTGACATGCTCAGCTCTGACTCATGGGATCAAGATCGGGCACACATCCTGACCTGGTGTTTATTGTGATTAATCAATTTAGTTTTCTCACTCTCTCTTCAAGTGTGTGTTGGTGCATTTCCTTGAAACTCCTCCTCCTCCTAGTTCTGTGCCCTTAAGTGGGTGTAAGTTGTAGTGGTCAAAATGAGAAGTCAGATGTATAAGCTGGTTGTAGTAATTTTGGCTTTTTCTAGTAATTTTATATTCATCTGATCTGCCTCACAAATATGTTTTGCCATTTTGACAATTTACATCACTGGAGTAGCCAAAGTAAACACAGATATTCATAAGATTAATAAATAAAGGACTGCCTTTGAAACTTGCAGTTGTGTGAAAAAACCAAAGCTAGAGTAAATGAACTAAAACACCAAAAAATAATAACTTAATAAAAGGATTTTATCTTTCGCTTGACAAGCAAAATTGACTAGAGCAAGATGTTTTTTAGCACCCCGTCATACTACCTGTTAAGGTTATACACACATGTACTAATAATTACTATTCTAATGAGTTAGGAATGAGGAAGGTTTAATTTATAGGAAGTGTACCTTCATTTGCATGGAGGGAAAGTGAAACACCATTTTGGAAAAAACCACCCTCAGTACACCTGACCAAGATTCAAAACTCGATCTCATTGTCATCCGCAGTCAAGTCTATCATGAGAGTGACACCTTAGAAGATGTGTGTGTGAGAGAGAGGGATAGATTGGTATAATATTTAGGTTGCTACCCTCAGGCCTACCTGATGACAGCCAGGACCATGATGAGGGAGACCCCTAGAGCCCAACCCGCCTGGGTGAACACAGCAGGGAGCGTGAGGGCCCCCGTACCAACTATCAGGTTGAACACGTACACCAAACCCGTCTATAAACATAAATATACACCGCACGCATATGTGACTCTTTATTTCAGGAAACTTTTGATGTGGCATTGGTGATGGGATATTAAATAAATTATACCTGGACAAGGTTTGGAACCATCAGTGTTTTTACCCAGTGGGTCAAGGTTCAAATCCTGGAAGGGTGCACTAAGCGTTGATTTGACTACAATGTTAATATATAGGCTTTTCTAAACAGGTGGTTGGCTAGTAACATGGGTGATAGGCCAGAAACTATCGCTCAAATATAGGATACATTATCTTTGTTATTTTATTATATTTATATGTTTCATTATTATTACCACACCGCCATGATGAATTATGAGCCTCAAGAGAAAAATGTTTGTCCCCCCATACACTGGCTGCCAGACCCTAAAAGGCAGGTGGAGTCCACTTTGAAAAGTCCTAACTTATATAAGGTGTCAAACTAAAGACGTGGCGGAGTATTTTAACGTTATTATTACACAATCAAGAAGACAGCAAATCAAATAATACCGGGATTTGTAAACCAATGACAGTCCATTATTCGGCACTTCCACGGGAGGCGCAGAAGACACTGATCCAAAGAGTGAACATCATACATATTGCTCTGACAAAGGGGTGGACAACAACCATCGCGGTTGGAGGGGGAGATGCCGGCATGGCCAGAGACCCACCGGGTGAGCCTAGTCTAATTTCTTCATCTCCTTCTCAGCTTCTTGTTTGTATAGCTCCGCGACAGCCAGTGTGTTAAGTAGAGCATCTCAGGGTTAATAAATTAATGGTGGGGGTAGACAACGTCGCCGATCAAATAAGTAGAAATTTATAGAGTAGAAGTTGAAGTTTTATTTTAAATAAACATTATTGACATTTTGAACCACTGGCTACTTAGTGAAAAGAAAACAAATTACTTAGTACATGAATATGGATAAATAGTTAATGTAATGGTCATTTAGCCGCATGGTCTCCATTTCCTCCCACCCATCTCTAAACATACTTTGACCAACACGAAAAGAACTTCTGAATATACGTCTTATCTGTTCGCGTGCTAACCGGCGAGTGCCTTGCGTCTGACGCTTCCCTTCCACATAAGGTCAAACATTGACGCTTAATCGGATGTGCTGATTGGCTAGCTGTTCGCGCCAAACCTCCCCTTTCCACTGAGAGGCCACACGTGCATAATTACTTAGTACATGAATATGGATAAATAGTTAATGTAATGGTCATTTAGCCGCATGGTCTCCATTTCCTCCCACCCATCTCTAAACATACTTTGACCAACACGAAAAGAACTTCTGAATATACGTCTTATCTGTTCGCGTGCTAACCGGCGAGTGCCTTGCGTCTGACGCTTCCCTTCCACATAAGGTCAAACATTGACGCTTAATCGGATGTGCTGATTGGCTAGCTGTTCGCGCCAAACCTCCCCTTTCCACTGAGAGGCCACACGTGCAAGCCACAGGTGCACCTCACAGCTTCCGGGTACAGATAAGATTAAATAGAACGATGCTAGAAAGTGAAGAGTAAAAGTAATAAGTTTAGATGAAGCTAAAATTCCACCAAAGACTTTACGAAAATGAAAAATACTAGATTTAAAAGTTAAAGGCCGAAAAATGAATTTAATAATTGAAATTTAAAACATATATTGCTTACAACTTTGGTTAAGATTTAGACAACTTATAATTAATATTAAATCCCACACTTAAATATAATTAAAACATTTTATCCTAACATAGAGCTTAAATTAGGCCTAGACGAATGGAAAACAATAATGTATTATAAATTTAGTACTTTGAGTATCTTGATCATAACAATGGTAAACTATTTCAATTATATAAAAGAAATGATCTAGAGCTAAGGGCCTAAAGCCCCGACCACTTTACACGAGGTTCCAGCCTCCAGTTGCATCTCCGGTAGAGATCATCTATCGTGACCGAGGATCAGGAAGAGGATCAACGGGAACCAGAGGATGTTACCTATCGCCACAAGGGTGGTCCTCTAGATCTGGATGAAGCCGCTGATAAGGAGAGCCTGAACCGTCCGCCAGATTGTTTTGTTAGTTCAATTTCTTCATGTTTTTCTGTACTGATGTCTTAAATTATTGTATTCTTCTTGCTCCAATAAAATGGCTTTGGCTGGGTAATCCTCTGCCATTGTCACTGTCTCATGACCTTCCTCCTTGGCGGGGTCAGGAAGGAGGTCAGGATTCGGTCAATGGTGGTGGAGGATCCCAACATAACAGAGATGTTTAAGTGGAGAAAAAAATGTGTCTTGGAATCAAAGAAATATGATAATTATACAATTAAAACAAAAATCAAAAGGGATACATTTAAAGAGAAACGTAGATACTGTATTGACAAACATAATATGTGGTGATTTATGATCTTTGCATTATATTGTTGATCCATGATCTTTTGCGTTGTATGACTTTTTTTCTATAAACATTAAACAATAATATTTGAAATTTCAATTTATGAATGCAAGTAGGGTTAGGTTATATATATATATATTTAAAATGAATGTAGCCAGAAATGGTACAGTGGCCAGAACTGGAACAACCTCCATATATTTTATATTTTATATAGATATTTATGGCAGTTGAAATCAGTTTAGTTGTGATGGAAAGATGAATCTAAATTCGTTAAATTGTTGCTGTTCAAGATTATTTATAAAAAAGATAAAAAGGCAATTGTGTTTCACTTGTAAGAGTTGGGTTTACTCCAAGCGAGAAGATAAAATGTCATCGTTATAGACAATTATTGTGTGTTTCTATTAACAACTATACTTTGGAATATAGTTTGAGGTGTACAAGTGTTTACGAGTGAGACCGTGACCTAAAGGTAGCCTATGATTTATTTGAGTAGCCTAACTTTTTTTATCTCCTTTTGAACTAGCAGGTAAGTACAATAATATAATATAACAATATAGAAATATTTTGTTTGGAAAAAAAAAGTGCCTTAAATGCAAGATATTTTGTGTAACAGCTCAACTAGTTGCAATAATTTAACTGTGTTAAGCTACATAGAGAATAAAAAAGTCACCTAATCAGTTATTTTTATACTGAGGGATAAAAAATTTAAATAATATATCAACTTTTACTGGCAAATACATTTTAAACAATCAGTTGTAGTGTGTTCTTAGTTTCTTACATAAATAGGTATGTATTTAACAAAATAAACGTATGCAAAAGTAATCTCCATATAAATAGCATATAGTCATGTCACTTAATTTTTAAAATGAGTATAATATAATTTATAATTAAGTAATTTTATCATCAAAATAGATTACGTTAATTCACTTGGCTTACCCATCTTGAATATTGTTCTTCAACTGTAGCATAAAGAGGCATGATTGGAAACATCTAACATTATTGTTAACGTGTATGTTTGTGTGTATCTTATTAAACTGATTTGAGGTGTAAAAGAACACTATTTATTTATCCTTGTCCATGTTTACTTTGACTCTGCTTTGACTATTGACTTTTTGGACAATGTCGCCACCTTCAATTAAAATCATTTCTCTATCTACATTTTCCCTCATGGTATAATTTTTTAAATAATGAAGGAACATCTAAATTGACTCCATAAAACCATGTTTACCCATAGATCGCGCAAGAGAAAGCTAATAAAGTGCTCATATGAAAAAAATTGTAATGATTTGAGGTGATACAGCTGATAGTAGACAATCTAGACATACAGTAATATCATATATATACAGAATCATTAATTATTGTATATATGGTTTTCTAAAAGCTACAACCAAATTGCTAAGTATTATGTCTTTCTTAATGTTTTTTGTGGATTTTAAGAGCCTACAATAACTTTAATTTCCTACTCTGGCACAATCTACTTAATTCAGTGTTATCAACATTAATATTTCCAAACAAATCTTACAATGTGTGGAACATCAATAAACATCACGTTTTAGCCCTGTGTTTCAGCTATGGCTTCTACTTTTGTGTTGTAAGTTTCTACTGCTAGGTACTAGCATAATATGTATCAACGCACTGTGCCTACATGCAGATAAGATCATTGGCAATTAATAAGGTGGATTTATAAGGAATAGTTCAACGATCAGATTTTCACTCTAAGATAGTGTAACTAAATTAAACCAAACTACCCTCTCACTACTAAGAAGCTTAGTTGGTAGAACACATGAAAAAAAAACATAAAAAAACACGAGACTAACTTCTCAAGGTATCCGCAGTGATGTAAAGAGTAAGGATATTTTTGTGATTTTTATATGGCCCGGTAGAGAGAAATACAATTACCAGGGAAACTTACCCTTTGAAGTGTATCCACTGTAATCCCTGGATCTGGATGTTAAGTACTAAATACTAGTGAAATAAAAAAGAGGGCAGCCATTGAGTTGTGTGATACATATAAAAGGACTCTTATTCTGGCCTTGGAAGAAAACAACAACATAAACGAACAATCTCACCAGAAGGGTTGAACATAAGTGTATGAAGAAAGTTTGTTAAATAAAACCATCTAAAATATATATATATATATAATTTTAGTTGTTATTTTAGTTTATTTAATGAAATGAGAAAAAGGTCATAGAGTAGGAAGAGGGAAACTTAAAATATCTAAGAATTAAATAATCTATATATTTATATGAATTGAATTGTTAATTTAAAAAAAATCTTACTCGTCTCCCTGGTGTCTTGATATGAAGAGATACAAAAAAAAAATGCAGATCATTCTTGATTCTGGCTGTAGCACTAAGTTGTTCATCTTTCTAATGAACTTCTCTTGTTTTTATGTGAAGAACCAGGTCCAGTCTTTGATTCCAACCAATGCTCGTAGATGGAACAGCAACTTAATCCCATAAAATTAACTGTTATTTGCACTAACATTTTCTTCTCCATCCAAAAACCAGCGCATCTTTTTTGAGAGTCCTATTTTGTTTTCTTTTTTTTACAATGGTTGTCACGGTAATCATACAAAGCGAAAAAAAACTTAGAGGTTGCAAAACAATGAAAGTTATAAAGAAGAAAAATATTCACTACTCTTGGAAACAAAGAAAACAACTATTATTGGATTAGAGCAGAGTAGAAGAATAAAACAAAAGAAAGATAATACCTCTCCTCCTGTTTCTTACCACTTGTATCATCACACTTTTTCCCTCTATCATTTATTGCCATCTTTATTACCCTCTCATTCGTCCCTCCCACCTCTGCCTGCAGCGTTTCCCACCCAATGCAAAATGTAGTCTTTCCTTAATTCCGTCATGCCGCTCCACTTGGTCTCACTCAGGACCGGGACATCCACTCTCCTCTAATCCTTAATGTCCACAATCTCCTCCACTCTCCCAGTCAGTGGGCCAATATTTCTCCTAAATAATAATAAAAGAAATCCTTCCCAGTTTCAAACTAAAACCAACCAAGCATAAAGTACCATCATCCTTAACACCCTCACCTCCCCTCCTATATTTTCCATTAGTACACAAACTTTACACACAAAAAATTGTCCCACCTAACAAAGGCAAATTAACTAATCTTTTACCCATTCGGTGGCCGCATGGTCTAACGCGCTACTCTCGCCAGTAGACTAGACTGCAGATGACGTGGTGATCTTAGTTCGAAAATCGGTCGGGTGTACTTTTGGTGGTTTTTCTAAAATGGCTTTCCACTCAAATGCGGGTATACTTGCTTGAAATATAACCTTCCTCATTCCCTAAAATCATTAGTGCAGTTAGGACATAAGCTTATAACCTGAAGGGGAAGTACGAAGCGGTGTTTATATATAAAAAAAATCTAATCTCTTACAGATTGTAATGTTTATGCTGAGTAAAAAAACTAGCAAAAAATAGTCTAGCACTGAGCCACTTTTTGAAATGTTCCTTATGTACACGTAAGAAAAATTAATCAAAGTATAGCAAATATATCTGCCCAAGCCTTAAAAAAAAAGGTATATTTAGTAGCCAATAAGATTCAAATTTCACTAACATTTTAATAGTATCCCTACAGTCATAATTTCAGCTTGACCTTTATTGCTCTTTTTTGATTGTTTCAATAGTCTTAATTTGATCAATCAGAACTCGTTTGAATTAGAGGTTTGCTTATAAATAGGCCACATTTTATTTTCCTTTCTCCTACACATTTACAAAACAATTTACAGTATTAGGTGGTATGTGTCAAGATATTTTAAGGTGGAATGGAAGGGAACGCGAGCAAAATCGTGTTTTTGTAGTTTTTATGACAAAATAAATAAAATATTACTCCAGTACAAACATAGAATTTAATTTTCTTCGCATTGTGACCTCAACATTTCTTGAATATTTGTCAAGGGTGTTCTGGAATTTAATGACAACTTTTTCTCTTCATTTAAAAAGTTTGTTAGATAATTCCACCATGCTCATGACAGATATTCAACAACTGTTGATATCACCGTGTGAAGAAAATTAAATTCTTTGTTTGTATTGAAGCAATATTTTATTTAGGCCTACCATGTGAATTAGGTCAGTTTGGTTTTCAACTATAAAATATAAAAATAAATCAATAATTATAATTTTAAGTTTCAATAGACTCGCCATATATTTGTGAGTGTAGTGATAGTATTAAACCATTGATTTTTTAGTATTTAACAAAAATATAAGCGTCTTATATGAACCGGTTTTAACGTAACTTATCATATAATAAGCTTACACTGTATTTTAATTGAAATATCAAATGATAACAAAAAGTAGTACTATCATCACACTCACAAGGAAATTGCAATATCAAATGATACTATAATTAAATTTATTTGAAATTATTTTATTTAAATTACAACATTTACAACTCAACAAAAACTAAGTCCGAACAAAAACATTACTAGACAACATTGGTTTGTTTCATGCTCCCTTACAGGGGCGTAGCTGGGGAGAGGGGGATGATATCGGGATACATCCTCCATTGAAAGTACTTCATTCTATAATTTAAAAAATTAAATATTACACTGTATGATTATGATTATTAGCACCGCGTCTTACTAACTGTTCGGGTTATACGCACTTATGCTAGTGTGTAATGGTAGGGTGATTGTGAGATGAAATGGAGGACATACAGTTTAACGTGGAATCCGAACCACGGTGGAGGCCTGGCATTCCACACATTCACAAGCTGTGATTAATACACATCTTGTCAGAGGTGAAGGAAGGGTTTGGCAATCAGATAAATCTGTGCCGGGACCGAGGATTGAGCCCCAGACCCCAGCACAAAAGTCCAACACCTTACCCCTAGACCACCAGGTCACCACCCTATTACACTGTAGATAATGTATAAAAATATTGTGAAAACCCTCCAGTCTGGCTGTCAATTAAATTAGTTTGTTGGATAAACTTCTATACCTTATGTGCAGTTAGAAATTTATGTTTATATGTCTTTGTCAAAAATGATATATTTCATATCCCGCCCTCCCCCCCGAAAAAAAAAATCCTAGCAACGCCTCTGCTCCTTTTGGATATTATGTCATCTGATGTAGCTTATTACAAAAGTCAAATTATTGTTTATTTTATCATTTTTGTTTGAAATTCTATTCATTTACAGATGAAGGGTTAGAAAGGTTAAGTTAGGATGGATAAGAAACTTAGCCTATATACTAGTCAAACATTTAGAAGAAATTTGTCTGTTGCGAAAGATTATAGCGCATTAATCAGCTCTATAAAATAATATGCTAAGCTCAGGTAGTGCAATTTTACAGACGATTTTCAACAATATTTGCTCGTGTGTGATCAAGTTAAGTTTGGTCTCGAATTGTTTATTATAACAAAGTTTTTTAATAATCTTGAATTTGGTATCATTGGATTCCTCGTATTTTTGTTAGTATATGATAGTATAAATTTTGTGATTTGCAGGTTTTTTAGAGAAAAAAATATTGGCCTATAAGGTATGGTGATTGGGTTATGTCCCCAAGAAGTTCAAAATTGTATTTGTTCCCCTAAATCTGCGACATCCATGGCACTAGCTCAGCTAACTTATAGTAAATGGCAAGTTGACTTTATTAATTCCCTTCTAAACAATTATAGAATGTTTGCCTCCTGGTAATAAACAGTGTTAAAATACAAACAACTCTAAGTGTGGCTATTATTAGCTTCAGGCCATAGTAGATATAGTGACTCGCCTTGGTTTGATAACTCCTCTTGGCCAGAAAATTCCGTCAAGTTTATTTCCAAACTAGTTGAATTTTGGTTTTTTGATTCTTCAATGAAACCTAAAAATTCAATTTGTTTTGGCAACATAAACAATGTTTGATTCACTACTAAGCTAAACTTTTTAAATAAAGACTTTCTTTAATAACAATCATTATGTAGTGCCGAATACTTTTAAGTCCATGGGTTTAAAAGTAGGCGTACCTAGGTAATTGAAAATATTAAAGCCTATAGGCAGTTTATTCAATTCCCCAAATGAAAGTGAAACATGTTTTGTTAAACTAAAATATGGTAGGCCTACCTGCTATTTTAATTTATTGATTTAATTAATAGGGCTTAAAATTTGTTTTAGTTTGTAATGAGACCCACTTATGATATGCCTATGATCAAGTATGAAATAGGTTGTAGCAATGATTGTTTTTTTGTCAGTCTTGAGCTTACTACCCGTTTGGGTTTTATGCATATATATGAACTAAATATGCTAGCCTAATGCGTTAGGGATGAGGAAGGTTGCATTAAGAGGAGTACCCACATTTGTGGTGGAGGGAGATTGGAAAACCATCTAGGTAAAACCTCCCTCAGTGCACCTGACTGGGATTTTATCCCAATCTGTTACCTGTCTTTGGCTGGCCAGTATTAACACAAAAGTGGCGCTTTAAACCATGTGGTTACCAAAGTTGGTTGTAGCTAGGTATGTTTTTTGTGTTGATTAAGATGTACGGAAAAGTAGCCTGGGAACGCTGCACAAGAGCCGATAGATAGGCTACAATTGATTTTTTAAATAACAAATACAAAAATTTACCACCCGTATTGAACTCACAAGTCAACAGAGAATCTAATACTGGTGTAATTAATTATCTTTATTTGAAATTATTTTATTTTTTCGACATTCGAATAACTCACCAAAAACTAAGTTCAAATGTAGGCCTAAACATTACTAGACAACACTGGACAGGGATTTGTTTCACGATTAACTATGTAGATACTTCACGACGTCACATACAACAAAGTCAAAAAATTATTTGATCCTTTTAAATGGATTAACACATGAAAGATTATAAGTTAGGTTGGGTAAGAAGCATACTAATAAATATAAATGATCGAAAATTAGGTTAAGTCTGTTATAAAAAGAACCTCTGTGTGTGGATGGAAATATATGCACAAGCTTACAATATAAGTAATATGGCTGCGAGTTTCCCTGTGACTTGGTGAGTTTTGATTCAATTGTTAACTTTAACATATAATTTTATAGTTTTTATTTTAGTTTTAATTGATTCTCCACTTATTTCTGAGGTTATTGATAGTATAAAATCACCTCTTTTTAGCATTTTTCAAAAAATAGAGTATTTTATTTACCAGTTTTTGTGTTCAATCCCCAATGCCTAGGTCGAAAGAATTATGCTTTAGCGGAGGAAAATTCGGATGTCAAACAAATTTCACAGAGGCTGCGTGAGGACAAATGTCAGTGATGGCGTATCAGCTAATAAAATAACACGATATCAATAAAACTAAAAACGCATTTGTTTTAATAGAAACTTAACCTAAGCTTGATTCTTTTAAGGATGGAAACTAAGATAAGCTAACTCACCTGGCAAAGCAAGGGTTGGAAGAGACAAAATCTGTTTAGTTTTTTTGTTCCCAAACTTTTGCAGTTATCAGCAAAATGCTTACCGCAAACCAAACATTTCTTATAAATCTTAATATCATCAAATTCTTTAAAAACAGGATTATTAACTCTTTTAACCCATATATTAAATTCTCTTTCTTCATACCCGGGAAATCTATGCCACACTGTTCCAGACACATATTCACATTGTGGCACAAAACACAAACTTTTTTTAGGCATATTTAAATATAAAAGAGAAAAAACATTACAATTACAAAACTATGTGTCCATATTATAAAAAAAAGTCTTACAACACCGTATCTTTAGATCAATTGACTAATGTTGAAATATTCAAACAAAACTATCTCAGTTTAGATAAGTTATAGTATTAAATTATAACATTTCGAAATAAAAGTTTAAACATCAATTTTAATATAAACTAGATCATCATAGTATCGATGTTAAATAATAAATATCTAAATTATAATATTATGGAGAATTAGGTTAAGCATGAAAACATTAGCAAGAAGAAAGCCAAAAATAAAATGGCCACCATCAAATTATGGAAAAACCAAGTCATTGCTGTGTGATACTAACATAGTGGCCGTCTCCTGAACCTTTTTACAGATCTGGTCTTGTCCAACTTGGTGTCTATTCCACGCCAACAGTGTTAATGCAAAAGATTTTCTTTTTCTAAGGGCCAGAAAATTAATTCTTAAGCTAAAATTATGAAGGATAGCCTACACTTTTTACGAACAATTTCCATGCCACTATAAAGTTTAATTTAAATGTCAAATGGGCACTATATTATCTAAATATCTGTCACTAACCAGACATATTGGCATATTACCCTAATGTTTTAGGGATGGTAAACATTTAGAGTACCTGAAATTTGCTAGGAAAACTATACTCTATAGACCATCAATATTCAAACCCTGACTTATCAGTAGTCTTATGTTTCATCATCTGTTTTCTATTGTAATGGCAATACCTCAAGATCATTTGTCCCATGGAGTATTCTAATTTTAACTTTATAAATTACTTTCCAGTTGTCAGTTTTAATAGACCTATTGTATAAGGTTATCCAATTCCTCTAGGATATTAATACCAAATTTTCGTCATCTATATATTTCATCCATCAACACAAAAAAGTTTTTGTCTCACCTTAAGTTCCCTTCCTTGCTAAATCTGGCTATTCTTAATACTTTAGTTAAGGATTGCATTTATAATTTGAATTTTCTAAAGGTATAGTTTCCAACCATTATGAAAACTTTGGCATTTTTATTTTAGATATTTTAGCTGGTCATATTGATCATTATTGGAAAACAGGCTAGTTTATCAACCTCGCAATTTCCTAGCGGTTTGCAATATCTTACATTTTCAATTCCAAAGTTTAAGTCTAAAAGGAGTCCCAAAGCCAATTATGGAACAAATGTTTATGTTAGATAAAACCATACTTTAAATTAACATGTAAATTTGGGTATTATATTTAATTTAAATGATCTTATATTTCAAATATAATGGCATATATCACTAAACTAAATTTTTATCACAACATTAAGTTTGACTAGTTTAGACTTAAAAAAACAACCACAATTTAGGGTTTTTATAAAGTTTTGCTATTATTTCAAACTGTTAAAACTTATTTTGATCCAGATTCGTAGATGCCAAAGCTTCACACACCGCTTATCTTTACTAATAGGTACAAGTTATATTACATCAATCATAAAAAAGGAAAAGGCACAAATGAGTAAATTTTCAATTTTTTTTATATTTTATATAATTCTCGACAAATTTAGCTATGCACATGGGAATAAATAATACTTTGGCCGAGTGCATTCAATTATCACTTTAGAAGGTCCATTTGGGAAGCTTTTTTAAGAAAGTAATAAATTACATGTGATATGACCCTGAAAAATGCTTACAAAACACACCTTTCAGACTTATGATAAATTAGTAACAGTATCTTACATTGGTCAAAATAACATCAAGCCTTCAATGTGGAATGCTAGAACATGGAATTCGTCATTGGAATGCTCAGTTGACCTACCGAAAAAAAGTGTATCTTTAAAAAATGAAAAAGAAATTGCTATCTCTCAATAATTATACAATATAACAAAGATAATATATCACTCGTAACTCTTCCTATATTACAAACGAGTTGGAGACAAAAAACTGTCCCAAAAATATGAAGACTCGCAATGGTGCAAGGAGCAGTCTTAACAGTCCAGAGTGGTACGACACCAAACAAGCGAGGAACAAGTTTAGAAGCACTTCCTGTGAACGATGGACGGGCCAGACTCGTCGTATTCTTGTTTGGAGATCCACATCTGTTGGAAGGTGGAGAGGGAAGCCAAGATGGAACCTCCAATCCAGACGGAGTATTTCCTCTCAGGTGGTGCAATAATCTTGATCTTCATTGTGGATGGCGCAAGAGCAGTGATTTCCTTCTGCATCCTGTCGGCAATTCCAGGGTACATGGTGGTACCACCAGACAGCACTGTGTTGGCGTACAGGTCCTTACGGATGTCCACATCACACTTCATGATGGAGTTGTAAGTGGTCTCATGGATGCCAGAGGCCTCCATTCCCAGGAATGATGGTTGGAACAAAGCCTCAGGACAACGGAACCGCTCGTTGCCGATTGTGATGACCTGTCCATCAGGGAGTTCGTAAGACTTTTCAAGAGAGCTGGATGATGCCGCTGTAGCCATCTCCTGCTCAAAGTCCAGTGCAACGTAGCACAGTTTTTCCTTGATATCTCGCACAATTTCTCGCTCAGCTGTGGTGGTAAAACTGTATCCACGCTCGGTAAGAATCTTCATCAGGTAGTCTGTGAGGTCACGACCAGCCAAGTCCAGTCGAAGGATGGCTGGGCCAGACTCGTCGTATTCTTGTTTGGAGATCCACATCTGTTGGAAGGTGGAGAGGGAAGCCAAGATGGAACCTCCAATCCAGACGGAGTATTTCCTCTCAGGTGGTGCAATAATCTTGATCTTCATTGTGGATGGCGCAAGAGCAGTGATTTCCTTCTGCATCCTGTCGGCAATTCCAGGGTACATGGTGGTACCACCAGACAGCACTGTGTTGGCGTACAGGTCCTTACGGATGTCCACATCACACTTCATGATGGAGTTGTAAGTGGTCTCATGGATGCCAGAGGCCTCCATTCCCAGGAATGATGGTTGGAACAAAGCCTCAGGACAACGGAACCGCTCGTTGCCGATTGTGATGACCTGTCCATCAGGGAGTTCGTAAGACTTTTCAAGAGAGCTGGATGATGCCGCTGTAGCCATCTCCTGCTCAAAGTCCAGTGCAACGTAGCACAGTTTTTCCTTGATATCTCGCACAATTTCTCGCTCAGCTGTGGTGGTAAAACTGTATCCACGCTCGGTAAGAATCTTCATCAGGTAGTCTGTGAGGTCACGACCAGCCAAGTCCAGTCGAAGGATGGCGTGAGGCAGGGCATAACCTGGAAACAAACATTTGTTTGTAGCTACCTTCCCAAAATATATTCATCACTTTTGAATAACTTGTGTTTGTGGGCCCATCCCTAACCAAGAATTGATACCAGTCCTTTTATACATTTTTTTATATTCAAAGTGAAATGTGTTTTACATTTCTTATACCGCTTATTGAAGATTCAGAACTAGCAATTATAGGACTAACTCAAACAACCAGGCCTCAGATCAGTAATTTAACACTTAGCTAAATAAATGCATTGTAAGAAAGAATGTTTGTTACTTTTTTTTTTCCAATTATCTTTATATTTCTTATGTGGCTCATAATTATTTTCAAAGATTCTGAGTCTATATTAGGGATTCAAAAGTTAATTGAACTTGTAAAATAGTGGATTCAACCCAAACTCGAAATCTTTACTCCCCAACTTGACACAAGATTGAAAACAATTTCCATATTTTCTCAAAAATGTTCAACACCCAATTTTCTTTATAGAAATGACACACCCACACCCTAAAAAACCTCCACTGTGTCAGCCCAGAAGCAAGCTATACCGACCGAGCAGTTATCGCCCAGTTGGCAAAAATAGTACCAACATCTGTGTCTAGAGAAGTGTTATGTGGTCAGCACAATGAGCCCTCCATCCGTTAATCTCAGTTTTCTAGAACAGAGCCGCCACTTTTTATTCAAATAGCTCCTGAAATTGTCCTCATTAAGCAAAGTTGACCCTGTGCTAGAAAATCCAGAAGTGCTAGGGATTTAACCAGGTGGTCAGAAATTCCAAATAAAAGTAAAACTCAATACCCTAAACCAAAAATTGAAAAAGAACCAGAGAAACGTGATGAAAGCATAGCATGAATGTAGTTCAATGGCCAATACTTTTCAAGTCATCTTAATGTGTTTGTCGACCTCAAAATGTAACGTTTCACCGCAAGATAAATAACATTTCTAGAGACGCTCACCTTCATAGATGGGTACAGTGTGAGAGACACCGTCACCAGAGTCCAGCACGATACCAGTGGTCCTACCAGAGGCATATAGGGACAGCACAGCCTGGATTGCCACATACATGGCAGGGGTGTTGAACGTCTCAAACATGATCTAAAAACAAATCAGAATCATCTTATTACCAACAGTTTTAATGAATTTTAAACTTTATCTTAGCCTCACTGTTTAATTTGCCTTTAAATATGCAAAGTGTTCAAGGTTTTATAAAAGATGTCAAAAGTTTGTCAGCTTTGGGTTTCTTCTGGTGGTCAAACAAATATTCTAGACATTTCAATCCTATTTAACAGAGTAATCAAAACGTAAGCACAAGCTCACCTGTGTCATCTTCTCCCTGTTGGCCTTGGGGTTGAGGGGGGCCTCTGTGAGCAGCACTGGGTGTTCCTCGGGGGCTACTCTCAACTCGTTGTAGAAGGTGTGATGCCAGATCTTCTCCATGTCGTCCCAGTTGGTCACAATACCGTGCTCAATGGGGTACTTCAGTGTGAGGATTCCTCTCTTGGACTGTGCCTCATCTCCCACGTAGCTGTCCTTCTGTCCCATGCCTACCATCACACCCTGCGAAACAATACCACACTCAAAACTTGCACAGACAATATAAGACTTGATCAAATCATATTTAAGTGAAAAATTTGGAAAGTATTTCATAGTAATAATAAAATATTGCTTTATTCCTCAACAAAAATATGAGCTCATTCTTCAAGCTACTGGGCTTATCTTTTATACTTTAAGGTGAGTTAGGAAAAAATAGAAAAGGTTAGTGTTTTCGAAGATTTTTATAGAAAAACATTTTTGGACACATCAAATAATTCTCCTGTAGAAGCATAGTCTAAATTTTCTTTACATGGCGACGTCAATAATCCCTGAATATATGTTAAGCATGTACTGGAATTTGAAGACTCTTCATTCAAAAAGTTCCTCATCTAATTCTGCTATCCTCATACATTCAAGAACTGTGATGTCACCTTGAGAAGAAAATTATATCGTTCCTAGTGAATCAATCTTATTTATGTTGGCTGAAGCAAGTTTTGCTATGAAAACTGCACAATTTACCTTTTCTCATGTCACTTACACACACCTCAAAAAACATGATTAGAACCCGCTATTTATTTTCACCACATTTCACTAATTAAAGCGGGTTTTACAGTTGTGTGAGTTAGCGTACATTTTATATTATATACATATACATATACACATATACATATATACATATACATATACACATATACATATATACATATACATATACACATATACATATACACATATACATATACACATATACATATACACATATACATATACACATATACATATACACATATACATATACACATATACATATACACATACACATATACATATATATATATATATATATATATATATATATATACACACACACACCTAGTGCTGTAGATTGAAGAATGTATAATTTAGAGGTAATTTATCAAAATTTATGTGGGGGGGATAGTGAGTGGACAGCCATATTTTAGGAAACATCCTTCCTGTACACTCGACCAAGATTTGCTCTTTCTCCTCATTGAGTGAGCGGCTCCTTTAAGATAAATCTATCAATCCACCACCAAAGCAGACAAGGGTGCCCATGTCAAATGGGGGGCAGGGGCAGATTGGAGTCTGCATCTGCCAAGGGTGTGGCACCACCACCTCCACGAAAAAATGTCAGGAATTTAACCTTGAAGGGAATCTAGCATCAACCTGATTCTTAGCCGATTATAAGAGTTACAAGGGTAGTTTTTGCAACAAAAAATATATAAATTCTGAAACTCTAAAATACAAAATTTAGTTTTAACTGAACCCGTTGAAAAGAAATCCTTTTTTCACAAGTATATTAAACATATCAAAATGAAGAGAAAACTGTATTTGAGGGAATTGAAAGAAATCTATATTTTATCATTTTATCTGTAACTTGGAAATTGACAACATATAGCTGTTAATAGATCTAAGCCAAATCCCAAATACATTTTATCATAAAAATAAAAAGTAACTATTGCAAAGCAATAGGGGGGATAGAGCCCCTTTTATCAGACACTTAAGTGGATCCCAAACAGTTTAAGAGCAAAGGATAACATTCTTTAAACTCGTTACAAACAGGCATTTGACCCAAATATACACCCAACAGACACCATGAAAGACTTAGCGATTGAATAAATAAATATTACATTTAAAAAACTAATCCAAAATAAACTAAAACATGTCAATTCTAATTTCTAAGGATGTTTTCCATGTTTAGCGACTAGCCAGATAAAAATATGCCAAGAGATGTCATACAAATTCATAAAACAATCTAGGTTTATAGCACGCTATTACAGGCCCTAAACCTTAATAGATCTAGACATGATCATATTTTATAACAATTCCTTGTTTTATTGTAAATCTTTTTGACTGGCAAGTAATTGCTAATTGTAAAACATATTGGCCTAGTTAAGTTTTCCATGTCCGAAAAATTAACCAACAAATTAAGATACATCTTGCTGTATTCACTATAAATATAACAAGCCCCAACATGTTGTAGATACAATACATTTTCAAATCCATGGGAACAGACTATGAGAAAACTTACCAAAATAGTTTAAAAAAAACTTAAGCCAGGTTAAATTTGATTTGATCATAAAAAAAAAAGCCTGGTGTATAGATTAAATCTGCTGCATAACACCCATATTTTAAGGTTACAAAACCATCAAATTATTTAACTTAATAGATCACACAAAAGAAACCCACCTGATGTCTTGGTCGCCCAACAATGGAGGGGAACACAGCCCTGGGTGCGTCGTCCCCAGCAAAACCAGCTTTGCACATACCGGATCCATTGTCTACGACGAGTGCAGCAACTTCTTCGTCACACATTGTTACAGATTAGGAATACTGCAACAAAAAAAAGCAGAGTTGTAATATTCAACTAGGCTGTAGACTCAATAAATGAGAACACTTGGGCCTTATATCAATTTTTCTTAGCACCGCGTCTTACTACCTATCCGGGTTATCCGCTTTTGAGCCTATTAATATTAGAAAAAAATCATAAATTAAAAGATTTTATCTAATAACTCGTGAACTGTATAGAAGTTGCTTAATTTCTCATTAACTATAAAGAAATTATTTGAAATAAGAAAATTTAGGATTAATATTTAGTAGCTTATGCTTAAGTTACTGATCCTCTACGAAATATTAAAATGTCACACCCAATACCTTCCAAAAAGCTCTGAAAATCTAGTCCATATATACTGGTTTATAGTTTTTATTCACTAATAGTCCTTTTAAAATCACGTTTATATGCCAATGATAAATCAACAAAGGTAAAGTTTCACAAATATAAGACTATACTGCTATAATTCAGAAGTGTTAGGATATTAAAGAATTTTAAACATTTCACTGTATAGTCAGGTCATGGCAACCACCTGATGGATCTAGCTAGAGCCCCACCACCTAATTTGTGATCAGCTTTACTCGACTAAAAACCAATCAAGCTTGCATTATACAAACACAAATAGCTTTGACCCTAATCCTTTATGAAACCACACGATTCACTTAAGCATATTATCCCATGTGTAAAAAAAATGTTAACACTAAAACACAAAATTTATATTTTCAAGTCACTCCACTTACTCGAAAAACTACGTAGGTATTTACAAAATAATACACTAAATATCACAAATTTACAACTCGTGATCTTGTACCAGACTGACAGAACACAGCTGAGATGTTAAGAGTAATATATGGTGAACTATTTCCCTCCCCTCCAACCCCCTCTTCCAAGATAACAAGGGCATGGTACCCTCGGCCAATGACAGCCTTCTTTACCATATATGGAGTTGTACAGGCAGCATGGAACGGAAAGCGACGCACCATTCCGGAACCATGCCGGTATAGACATTCAATTGATTAAAAATAAATGTACCTAGCATAGGACAGTGGGAACGAGTAGATGAACCTAAGCACTTGAAAAATTGATAAGAAAGTTAGGACATAATTTTACATAACCAAACTATAAATAAGATTAAAAATGTTCCTAATATTTCCAATACAAGAAATATCTTGCTTATTTGAAGTTATGAAATAATACAAACATTACCAGTTTTCCACAATGTTGTAGCCTATTATTTAACACAAATTCACAATAATTTATAGTATCAAAAAGATTAAACTTTACTGTAAAATTTTGTTTGAAATAACTAACCTTTAGGGACAGGATACTATACAATAATACAACACTACAAATTTGCCGCAAGTGAGCGACGTGTACTTCTCGGCCAGGGATATCTCAGATAGAGCACCTCTTTTTAATACTTGTCTTCCAGATGTTGTTCTTGTCCATTATATAGAGGCGCTGTGGTCGGACTAGAAATTTCTTTTAGCTAAAATTATCTTTTATTTAGTTTGTACGTCTTAAATTTAAATTTAACTTTTAAAATGCATTAAAAATACAATTGTCTTAATTAACCAAAAATAATTTATTTTATAGTAATATTACATCATTAAGTTAATAATACTACTTTAATACTACTTTAAATGTAATTTCTAATTCGATTGTGTATGTGAGTATAATATGTTGGCCTAATATCTAAATTATTTTTTGCTTTGTTGAGCTATCGTAAATATGGAATTTGCTTTTTTGCATTTAAAGTTTAAAATACATTTGTTTTTAATTTAGTTTGTATGCTCTGTAAAAAAAAAACATAGTTTAAATTCATAATATCATTCGGACTGGTTATCAAAGGATCTAACGTTCTCAAATTTGAGTCAAGACGGTCCCGAAATTGTTTGTTAAAATTGTGTTTATATTTTTACAACTATCTATATTATAAATGAACTGGGGATCGTTTTATTTTATTGATAAGTTATTATAATCTATTTTTAATTGGCAGCACACAACAACAACGTAACGTAGGTGTGGCGTGATTTAAAACAAATAGTATTGACTTGAGAATTTGACCTGTTTCTGGCCTTGATTCTCAATAAGGCTCTTGGGGTTTTTTAAAACAGGCCTAAATCTTGAGTAGCTCCCTTTGAGTGATTTTATTTGTTTTTAAAATATGTAAACTTTTTTTTATCATTTCAAGTTGGAATAGCATTTATTAGGTATCATAACAATTTTCCCCTACTGCACAAATTTACAAAACAGTACCTTAAGGCTAATCCAGCCTATAGAGTTGCCATGGAATTAGAGCTGCTGTTGCACAAGGGCCGAATCATTCAGTGGTCATATTAACAAAACAAAACAAAAATTAATCTGCACTTAGTATTTAGGGAAAACACACACTTATTTTTAACTTAGCCTATGCTGACCAATAAGTAATTAGGGTTATTTATTTAATAAAAGATTTCATAGCTCTCTTTACTATAACCTTGTAAAAGAAACACTAATTGTGTACATATGGTTGTAGCGTATATCAATTATATTTTATACTTCAAGTCCTAAGAGGGAGAGAGCAGTTGATATAATGTGCACCCGAATTAAAATGAAGTGAGGGTGGTAAAAAAAAACACAGCGCTAACTCATATTTTTAAACAAATAATATAGCTATTGAATCTGTATGCTACCGTTAATGTAAAAATAGTATACCTACTAACAGCAAAAATATTATTGGCTAGCTTTAAACGTGGGGATGTAGGGAACGCGAAAAAAGGGCAGTATTTTTGAAGTTTTTACAGCAAAACTTTTTTTTTGTCAAAATATATCAAACATTTCTTCAGTAGAAACATAGAGTTTAGATTTATTCATAATATTTTGGTTGTTGAATATCTGTCAAAAGAATAGCGGCATCAGATGACAAACATTGTAAAGGAATAGAAGAAGTTGTTATTCAAATCCGGGACACCTTGACAAATATTCAACTGCTGATATCACTAAAATTAAACTCTAGTTTTGTGGTGAGTATTTTTTTTATTTTGAGCAAAAAAAGATTTTGCTATAAAAACTGCAAGAACATTGTCCTTTTTCCGCATCCCCTATACCCCCAACTTAAGTTATGTTTTGAAAGTAAGTATTAAATATGGGAGTGATTTGATTGTAGCAATTATTGTTTTATTATTTTGAGTAAATATGAATATTAGCTAATATTTTTTTAAAGATCTGTACATTCTACTCTACGTATGGTTGGTTAATTAGTTAACTAGGAAGATGGTGATTTTAAAGGAAATGCACCGGCATCAGAGGAAGACTGACAAAACTACATTTAAACACCCACACCTATTGTACCAGACTCGACTCGACTAGACACCTGACCTTGTGTTAAGTCGATTTCATTATAATAGAAAGATAAATATACATCTGGTTTTCAGAAGCTAAAAAGTGAATAAATGATCATTTTGGTAAAAAAAAAATCCTAAATAAAGGGGGTGGCCCCATTGATTATACAAGTTTCATAAATAAGAGCATTAGCTGTTATTATTATATATTATTTATGAATGTTTTTTATTTTTTTCGATTCTTTTTTTGTCATCCTTTTATTTTATTATTAGTTATAATGCCCATTTATGAGTCTTTTTGTGCAGGATTTAGGCCAACCAGTGCCCTTGTAACTGCTCAATTTGTTGATTTATTCCATTCGATTATACGGAGAAAAAACTTTTAACCCGTTTTATTGATTTGTAAAGTGAAATAATTAATGAGATTCATAAGTATAACTTGAAGCACTTAGCTAAGAAACACATCCTCTTGAAATCAGCCAACTTGCATCAAATTTACTCTTAGTAGTTTATTTTTCCTTTTTCTTTAGTTCTAGGAATAATTAATTGGTGATCTATAGTCTACTGAGCCACCGAAAAAAGCTTTAAAATGTTTATGGACGAAAAGGTAGCAGCACCTCTGCGATAACAAATATTCTACTTCAATTTTAACACATAGTTTTCATATCTTTCGGTTGTGTTTGATTCGTGGTCATCCCCACTCTTGTTCCGAGAATCGTCTGTTCCATATATGGGCATAAAACGAATAGAGGTTTCTGATTGGACGTTCGTCTCTCGGGCAGTGAGATTTGATTCAACGTATGAAATGTTGAAAGGTTCAAACTTCAAAGTTTTCACTCGTTGACGTAGAATTCATTCTTAAATTTTAACGTCTATAGTCATGACTCATAGGAAACTTTGTAGCTATCGTTAAAAATGCGAAATAGTATCTCGAACAAAAAAAAAAGAAAGTTAGATAAACTTTTTTTTAGCGAAAAATAACTTTAGTTTTCTTGGAATGCCTGTTCTCTTTTATAGATCATAAACAAAGCATTTTATTCTGAGACACTGACTTATGTCATTCTTATTAATCAAATATTAGGTTAGAATTCAATCCAATTTACAGACTGCCACGTTTGTGTTTGAGTGTTTAGGAACAAAAAAAAGTCAATAGGCCGGGTGTATTCTAGGGGCACGTCTTTTGGAAGAATCAATTATCTGGCACTATTTTGGAACAGCACAATTTAAAGAGTAGTTGGTCTAGTAGTTACCGGCTTTTAAATATATAATATACACTAAAATCGGTTCAATGAAATGCAGTGCGTAAATCTATTGATTATAACCACGTGCATATGTGAGGTTTTAAGTCTGTTCAACTTAATATCATAAATGTTTGGAAACAATTAAAGAAAAAAAACAATGAGCCTGCTATCGAAAAAACTGTCTGGTGTTCAAACTTGGTTCGAATCCCGTTCGCGACCAAAGTGGAGAATTTAAATAGTTTTCACATACGCTTTACGCTGATCCATATACTTAATATTCTTCTTTCTAATCATGCATAAATAGATTAAAATCGCGGGAAGCCTTTAAAAATATTTGTTTTGTACTATGTTTTCTACAACGATGAGCTTTTCGCATAATTACACTAATGGGGTTGGGAATGAGTAAGGTAGAATAAAGTTAATGTATTCTATGTTAATGAATTAACTCTAGAAGCCGAGCCGAAACATAAAATTACCATAAAATACTAGTCTAGTCACTTAATTTGATTTAATGGTGTCTCGGAAGAAAACATTTTAGAGTCAAATAAGATCTTGACGAACTTTTTTTTTTTAACGTATTGACTCTATTTTGTGTTAGGATTTAGGTGTGCCATCTTAAATTAATTTGGTTTGTCAGAAATTGTTTTCATATATTTGTTTGTAGTTTTGTTTATAGAATCACAATTTTGAATACCCAAGTAATAATAATAATAATAATAATAATAATAATAATAATAATAATAATAATAATAACGCTCTTAAAGATGAAACTGTTGACAAATTAAACTTATTTATGCATCGTTTGGACATAAGACGAAATGAAAGTTTGTTGAGTGTAAGATTGGGATTACTTTCTTCGAAGTAAGTGGTAGAACACAAGTCTAGGGGGCCCTGTTTCGATTCCTGTGTGGTGCCTACGAAGATATTAACTAGTTGTCTACGTACTCTTCTTGCTGTTACATCAAATATCAAGGAGCCAAAGCTGGATGTGTACTATTAGGTGTTCTGTCCTGGGCAGTGGAGCACCTAGGTAGGCTCAAACAGGCCATTCCCTCCATTCTCCCTCACCTAAGCTTATCTAATTATTTTAATAAAAGCAACTCATTAAGTACAACTATAAAATAAAGCAGTGATTTATTTTTAATTGCCGTATTTAATGTGCATTTTCTGAATCGAAAGATTATATCAGCACACGACTTATAAACTAACTTAAATCTAGAACAGACACAACATCCAGCCATTAATTCAAGGGAAAACTCACATTTTAGCCAACCAATGATATATATTTTTGGCCTTGATAAGAATTGAAGCCGGAACTTTAATATCACTAGGCATAAGGGCTATCGGAAATGAGCGAAGGTGTGCTTTGAAGACTGTGCCGAGTCTATAAGTTAAATTTTAAGCCCTTTCAAAGTAGGATTTATTACGTCTCAAGTGCGGTGCTATACTTAAAACAAGACACCTACCCAGACCAGAATGGAAAGGAACAGTTTCTAATATAAAACTGCCTCATTTTATTCTGGTCTGGGTAGGTATCGCCTCTTATTTAATATAGCGCCGCATTTGAGGCGTGGCAAGGTATGACTATGAAAATTACCCCGGGTTTACAATTTGTTATCCAAAAAGTAGAACACAACATAAATTTAAAAAAATTGTCTGATTCGATGTCTTTCTTCAGCCCTTTCTCCCTTAATAAATACATTCTTGGGCGCGTCACCTATCCTAGAAGTTAGTTTGTAATTCTGATGCTGCTTGACGACTTCTTCATGTGTGGCTGAGATAAGAGAGAATATTTGACACATCACCCAACACTTTGAGTGGCGAGATAAGCTCCAAAAGAACTGTTGGGAAGGTAAAGGAATGTAAAATCGGCCACCTTATCTTATTCTCCTCATACGAGGCTGATGACATCACAACGTACCCAACTTTCCCTCCTCAATCACCCTGTCAAAACTTTATAGAGCAACGGACGAAACAAACTGAAATGAGAACAGTTAGGCTACGTTAGTTATAAAAAAAAAGGAAACAATTGCTCAAAACCTTAGCTCGCTATAGTATATTGTTCATATTAACTTATTTATGTATAGATTAAATAGCCTACTTTTGATTGTCCCTTTTGAGTTCTAGAATTTTTAAAAATGTTATAAACTGGTGAAATCGTCTCATTCGTAGTTTCACGCATAATGGCTAGGAACATCGATATTACTTCCCTTCAAACAAATAAAATTATCATTGTTAGTTTTTATATGGTAGCGGAAAGATAGAAAATGTCGGAAACCGTGTGTATTTTTGAACAAAAGTTTGTTAATCCATATAACACAAATGGTTACACAACAAAAAACACAAAATGTTAGAAGTCATTTCAAAACTTGCCTGAACATTTACCTGGGGATAATATTCACTGTCACATTTCTTTTATAAAAGAAATAGGATGTAACTTGGACGGTAGATCAAAAACATTTTACAAATAGCCAACTTTAAAAAAAAATCTACATAATAGGACAAGAACATGCTCTAGAATTTATCAAAGAAAATGGCGACATTTAAAACATGAAGCAGTAAAAAAATTAATCGTACGACCACGAACAGAAAGTTTTAAAAAATAATTTTTCTAATATATTAAAAGTGGCAGCTTTGATGAGCAAATTTTTTTAAATTTCTCAGTTCATTCGTAAGTTTTTTTCACAGTATTCCTGCTCTAAAATAATTAGTTAAGTTTTTATAGCAAAGAGAACCATTTTGGACTAGATTCTTAGGTACAAAGCAATCTGGCTCGGAACACAACTTTAGGAGAAACTGTCTTCTACGTGACGTCACAGGGGGAAAGATTGAGGGAGAGAGGAGCACAGGGAGGAGAATTATTCAAATATTGGATGACTTGAAAAGAAAATAGGATTTTTACCATAAAGGTGGCATGCTTTGTATCGTCCATATCAAATTTCAACTCATTTGGATTCCATTTGTACAGGGTGGGGACAATTAGACGACTCATGTTGAGGGAAGTGATGGACAACTTCTGACATCCGGTGGAGCTCAACTGAGTGACGTTATCTTCAGAAAGTGTAGTATGTAGTTTACTTTTACTTAACTAGTGAATATTTACTTTTCAATTAGTGTTAATTTTCAAGATATTAATCGTCAAATTCTTTCGGTCCCATTTCATGTTTCAGAGTTTTCTCATAAAGATAGCGTGCTAAATAGCATCCATAACAAATTTAAGCTCTCTATGATATCGGTAAATGGGGCAAAAAAAAAAAACCTTGGAAAGAGAGACCGCATGGAGTTAGTATATGTAGAATCTATAATATAATAAATATTTTTCTCCAATAAAATAAATTACACTTTAATACCAGGATCACGATCAACTGGACGTTCATTTAACTTTCATGCAACGTAACTTTAATTATTATTAGAAGTATTTGCACACGGCTTATGAATAAACTTAAATCTAGAACAGACACAACATCCATCCCCCGGCCGTTAATTCATCACTGTGAAAGGGGAAACCCAGATTTCTCCAACGATAATATTTCGGCCATGCCAGGAATCGAACTTAGGACCCTTAGCTCAATAGACAGACATGATAACGACTGAGCTAAGTTGTCGGACCGTAACGTAACGTAAAGGTTCTCCTCGTGTTTTTAAATGTAAACAATCGCGATGCAGTTAACTTAACGTTCACTTAACTTAATAGAGTTGTCCTATCATGTTTCGAGTGACGTTAACAGGGTAATTTAGAACCTACTTCATTTGTTTGTTTATAGTATGCAGATTCTTCTGTACATTTTTTCCCCGTATCTCTCGAACTCTACAACGTCGTAGCTTCTTGTTACACTTTATTTTGTAGATCTAGTCAAGCTTCTATTGTAAGTATTTGCTGGATAATCAGTCCTAAATGCTTTGTTTTCATTCAGTTCAAATACATTATATGTGTTTTGCTCGAGTAGTCTCGTTACGGTACTTTACTTGAATCCTGATCAAACATAATGCCGGGATCACGATCAACCTAACGTTAACTTAAAGTTAACTTAACGTAACTTAACGTAAAGGACCTCGTCGTGTGTTTAAATGGAGGCGATCACGATGCAGTTTAAAAAGTTTTGTAATAGATATTTATTATATCGATTGAAAACTGTAAACATTCACAGATCATCACTGTACAACTAGTACAACTTACAGATCATACTCGAGAATTAAGATGTTTGGCTCGAGTTGTTACGTTAAGTTACGTGAATCGTGATCACACATACGTTAAGTTAACTTTAAGTCAACTTTAAGTGAACGTTACGTTAAGTTAACGTTAAGTTAACGTTAAGTTGATCGTGATCCCGGCATTAGTTCCTTTACGTTAAGTGAACGTTAAGTTAATCGTGATACCGACATCATGCCCACCCCCTCCCCGTAACAGCTGCAAGGCGACAAAAAAAAAGTTCAAGTCAGCCTCCCTTGCCACTCGGCCAAGAGAACGTGTCAGTCAACCTTTGTAAGTTATTTATTTATCGTAACTTAGTTTATCATCCATCCTACAAGCACTCGCGTGTTTTACGATAGGAAAATATGTCAAGGCGTGAGCTTAGTACAATCAACTACAGAAATACTTACACTAAGTGGTTTCGGACATCATTGTATGTCAAAATGGTTGTGTGTTTTTTTGTTAGCATAAAACCTATGGCCGATATTTATTACTATCACCGCGTTTTACTAACCGTTCGGGTTACTTATACCCATGATATATATACAAATAGCGCTAATATGTTAGGGATGAGAAAGGTTAATTTAGAGGCAGTGGTCTTGAATTTGCGTGAGGGAGAGCGGAAACCATTTAGTAAAAAGCACAGTCAGTACACCTGACTGGGATTAAAACCCCGAACCTCAGCTAGTAGTTTTATTTTAGCACCGCGTCTTACTAACCGTTCGGGTCATACGCCTATGTACTGGTTACACTATTGTGTTAGGGATTAGAAAGGTTTAATTTAGAGGAAATGCACCCGCAGTTTCTTGAAGTGAGATTGTAAAACCAGCCTCAGTGCACCTAATCGGGATCTAACCCCCATCTCCCCCATCTTTGGCATTCTAGTCCAACACGAGAGTAGCGCGTTAGACCATGCAGACACCAAAGCGGGTGATTTATCACTGTTGTTTTCCATGCTCTCTCCATGCGGGTGTGGGCGATTCCTTCTTAGAATAAATTATTCGTTAATAAGCCCTTATCCTACTCACGTAGGTCTAAAGCGTATCATCTAGTTAAGTTTCCCGTTAGCAGAAAGGCCGTAGTTCTAGTCCTAACAGGAAGTACGTAGATGATTTTCTCCTAAATTGTGTTCGGGTACACTTCTTTAAAATTCTACCTTCCTAATACCCCACCTTATTACCTTATTAATGTAGATATTCGAATAACCCAGACGGGGGTAGTAAGATGGGAAGTTTGGAATTCAAATAAAGCAATCTCGTGTCAAACCGTAAACGTACAAAGACTTTACAAGCATTAAATGAATAGATAATTATTTAGTTATTATTATTATTATTATTATTATTATTATTATTATTATTATTATTATTATTATTATTGCAAAAGTTCACCTCAAGGAATCAAGAGGAAACTAAGTGCCAAACATATAAACCAAAATATTTTTTTAACTAAGATTTATGTAGTGCATGGCTAAACCCCACCAAGAGGAATGCCAGGCCTCCACCGTGGTTCGGATCCCACGTTAAACTGTAGGTCCTCCATTTCATCTCACAATCACCCTACCATTATACATTAGCGTAAGTGCGTATAACCC
>CABFWB010000145.1:359249-370710 GCA_902151455.1 Timema bartmani | reverse complement strand
GGGGGGAGGCTTAATTTGCTGAAGGCACCACGCGTTCATTTTGGCCTTAATCTCCCTCCATTTTTCCAAAAAACAGAAAACGTTTCTAAAGCCCTGATTTCTAGTACGACATAATTATTGCTGTTGTCTCCTTTTAAGAAAAAAATTAAATGTGTAAGAATTTAATTTAATACAACTCGAAATAATTTGAAGTTGCTACCTGCCTACGAAAAATGACAATAAAACTAGAAACTCGATTATTGCGGGGGAACAAATATGAATGATTTTTATCTGTATTTTACATGTGCAGAATATATTAGAATACAATTGGCAAGTGTTGTCGTTTTCTGACTAGACTTATGTAGGCCTACCCAACGTGTTCTTAAGTGGATTAACACTTCATTTGTTCTTACACGATTTGAGGAAATATTGTATAATATATATTGATTAAGAATGTGACTTTTTTTTTAAACAAATAGAAGTGTTTACAGTTTCCTTAAGAACACCTGTTTCTTATTGAAACTTAATCACTCCCAGTAGATTCGCACCAAAATGGGAGGGAGGTTCGAATTCTCTAACCCCCCACTCCTTATTCCATGGAAGTATTTTTATTAATTAATTTATTTATTCCTTGTCAATTTCTATTGTAATGTAAATGTGTATTGACGTTTCGTAATTTTATTTTTACTTACATTAGGTTTTAGAACACTTTAAATTTCTTCATGACGGATTCAATATTACAACTAATTCTTTAAATTTCAAGTTTAGTAACTTTACCACAAGCCACCCCTCTCTAGAAATAAGACAAAAGAACTGGGTACGGCTCTGAGGTCTAGTATGCTCTGCTATTTATAGTATAATAAGGGCAATTTACTATGCAAGATTATTTTTAAAATATAATTATTTATTAGTAAATAAAAAACCCAAACAATTAAATTACCGTATTAAAAAACACAGATAAATCATTCCCTAAGAGAAAATTTTAATCTAGGTGATATATATATATATATATATTTTAAGGAGGAGTAAGGTTGCATTTATAGGAAGTTTAACCACATTTGCGTGGAAGGAGAGTAGAAAACAGTTTTTGGCAAAACCATTATCAGCCATACCAACCGGGATTCGAAACCCGAAATTTCCATCATCGGTAGTCCGGTTTATTGCGAAAGTGACACCTTAGAGTTTTTTTAAATTAATAGCTCCCCCTACACAGGTTTTGGTGGAGGGTGGGGGCACATTCACTCAGAGGGGGACGTGCCCCCCCTGGTAACTAAGCCCCTGTTGTCAAAATATGTGTCTCAACGTAAAACTGTGGGTTTTGTGCCGGGGAATTTTTCACGATTTTTTGTTTCTTTTGAATTGCGAAACAGGAGTTATTTTTTATTGGTGTTGGCGGCCCTGTGGCGAGGCACTATTATATCGCAATTTATTATTCTAGTTTGAGATAAGAAATGACGGCGTCGCTTCTTATCTGTTTGAAATTGAACTGAAGGNACACAGATAGCTTACCCCCCCCCCCTACCCTCCCCCCCCAGCCAATGGGATCCAATAAGGATGAGTTGCGCTCGTGCGTCATTGCAAGGCGGCTGATTAGCGCATGACTACAATCAATTGTTACTAGGTACTAAGGGCTCAGCCCACTTGAAGGGAAATATCCTCTTACTGAGGCACCTCTTTTGGAGATAGCAACTTCAAAATCAATGAAGCAATCATAAACTATCAACATCTTTAAATTGAGAAATTACACCTGTACATGGAAATCGAACCCATGACATTTGACTTATTACGCCAATGCTCTCTCTAACCACTGGGCTATCAAGGAGTAACCCCATGGCCAAGGTCCTGGATATCTCAGTGGTTAGAGCATTGGCGTATTAAACCAAAAGTCCTTGGCTCGTTTCTTGTGTCCAATTGTTACTTTTCAATATAAATAATATTATATTTAGATGCAGCTATAACCGTACTTAGCTATGATAACTTGAATATTTAATCCATTATACTACTATGGCATGTCCTAATTATTATTAATTTTATTTAAATGACTGTTTGAGGAAATATATATATATATCAATGAGTTTTTTTTATCCATTTTATTTGCTTTTAGAACTGCGACATTTCCCGTGAACGTCCTTGAAAATGAGCTAATTTCACTTTTTATTAATTTATTAAAACAATAAATTACTATTATTATTAGAACCACGTCTTACTACCCGTTCGGTATTTAGTTTTTAATCCTATAAATACACTTCATTTACCCTAAAAGGTATCAATCCTCCTCTGAAAGATTACACCACTACCCTTTCTAATAAACTACGACACATTGTAAGCTTCCAGGGTAAACTTGCTAGCTTTTAGAGTAAGCGGAGCGTAGGCCTACATGTTAATAACGTTCACCTCCATTTTGACGTTAACTATATTTTAAACTAGCAAAATATTCCTTAAATTTAAGACTAAACGACTTGTTTACATAACCACAGGAAGCACTCTTCATATATAAATTTTAGATAAATTATTGCTATAGTAATTAAAAAAATCTTTAAATTACACTACACTAAAATGATTCATTTTCAGTATGAGCCATTTTCGAAATATCCCAAATTTTCGAAAATCAGTCATCATAACAAATTTCCCCCAAAAAACAACAATTATACAATGTTATGTATCTTGTAAAAATCCTACCCAGATTTTCAATTTGCACAAAATTGTTATAGCCATTTTCAGGGAAAATACTGATTTTTCTCTAATAAACTACCCTTAATTCTTTTCGCTTCGAGATATGACCCTAATTCCATTTAAATATCAAGTTTGAACAAAATCCATCAAACAATTTTGGTTGTAGTCCCAGGTACAAATAAAAAAGGACAGACATAATTGTAATTTTGAGTCTGAGGGGCAAATAAAACGTCAATATTCACAAATTATCTCCAGGCCAAAAAATTTCCCTATTGCCATAATTTTTCTTTTTAAGAAAAAGGTCAAACATTGTTACAATGCTGTATGCTCAAAAAATTACATATGCTTTCATGTATTTATGTACTCATACGCCTTACGATGTGATATTTACTATATAACGATTCGTAAATGTAACAGTACAGAAGTGTCCCAAGTTGTGGCAGCACTTTGTTATATCCCGTCCTTGACATAACGGCTTAGGGGTGTGTTGGGCTATTTATTTATTAATCATGTAATCGTATAATATTTGTAAGAAGGTACAAGAAAGGTGGATAGAAACATATAAAAGGGACGAACACAATATGGCTTTTACAATGAAAAGAAGAACACAGTTCACACTTTATATTGCTGCCATCGGACAAAGAGGTAATGGTTGTCTCTTAAAGAAAATCGATCGTCACCGCCCAATCCCCCGACCTAGGTTTCATTCTATCGGAACTCATCAGGGAGGAGTGTGAAAAGCGCAACGCAAGTAATCAAAATCTGCTCTGAAAAGTTAGTAATCCTTCTAATCAAAAACACATTTAATAAGTCCTTCAGTTATAAATATAAAAAAATGGGTCGCGTGATCTGATATCACACATGGGAATCATCGACGCGGGATGACCGTGTCACATTACTAAGTTTCCTCCGCGACAGGATGTAATTATATTAAATTCATATCAAAGTGCCCGACGTGGGTTGGGGTGGTACATGTTACCCGTGCGAGGGCTCGTTGAGGACTGGAGGAGAGATATTTTTTGGAAAAAACTTACCAAGCAAAAGATTTCTTTGTCACTGATATTCTAGAACTTTCTACAAGCGACGGTACTGAACCTCTCCTTCGTCCTTCGCAACCTTGGATCCTTCAGAAGAAGACTCCAGCCTGTTTGGGCAAGAGAAGGACAGAAGAGTGTTGAAATACCTTTCAAAACCACCGCCAAAACAAGATTAAAATATAATTTTGAATACATTGAACTTATAATCCGAAATTTACGTAAGGGGTGGATCAAATAATATTATTACATATTCTTTAATAGTTGTGTAAAATTTGCGCGACGGAAACATAAGGTAAGTCTTCCAGCCGTGTAGCCAACATTCAGGGTCTTTCTTGGCTGTGGAAGGTTCAAAACCTCTCGCGCGCGCAGTCGTGCGGGTAGTAATTGGAGCAATTAGTGTGTAAATACTTGCTGTGTAATGGATGACATGCCCCACAGTCTAGGAGGAAGAAGAAAAGAACTTGACATTGGCAGCACTGGCGACCATCTCGCTATTGAAACACTCCCGTGACGATCGAGGAAAACAGATATAAACACGGGGAAAAAAAAAATTAAAATAATTTTTTATTCTTTATTACCGCGTCTTACTACCCGTTCGGTTTATACGCTCAAGTACTAATTACGCTAATGGATTAGGAATTGGGAAGGTTGGATTTAGAGAAAGTGAAACCCGCAGTTGCGTGGAGGGAGAGTGGAAAACCATTTAGGAAAAGTCACCCCAGTTCACCCGACCGAGATTCGAACCTTGATCTCCCCGTCATCGGTGGTCTGCGAGAGTAGCGCCTAAGACCATGAGGCCACCTAAGCGGGTCATATATAAAGTGGTTTGTGCAGCCCGAATCGAACCGACCCACCGGGGTCCCTCTGTCCCAGTCCACCCCTGCCTGTTAAACAGCCTATTAACACTTTGCAACCACATTCTATTGTAATAAATTTAAACATTATATAATCATTTTTCTACACTTTAACTTGTATTCTTCCCCATACACATTGTTCATATCATCATGAAGTTTTAACTCATTTTATCGTCAAATATCTGTTCTTAAATCTTAATATTGCTAATAGTTTTATGTTTAAACTAATTCCAATCCAAACGTATCATAAATAATCAAAGTCTTTCTTATACTGTAACGCCATTTACAAAATTTAACCTTGATAGTGTTTTATAAAATGTTAACGGCAAACCCAGCTTCTGTGGTCGCATGGTCTAAGGCGTCGCTCTCGCAATAAACTAGACTGCCGACGACAGGGGGATCGGGGTTCGAATCCATATCGAGTGTACTTAGCGTAGTTTTTCCTAAATTGTTCTTCACTCTTCCTCCACGCAAATGCGGGTACACTTATTTTAAATTCAACCCTAGCTCATTAGCGTAATTAGTATATATGAGTATAACCTGGACAGACGTGGTGCTAAGAAAATAAGTTAACGGCAAAATAAATTGCACCAACTTTCTCGTATTTATATTTTTGAATTTTTCGTTTTAGATAAAGTAATTTCAGGTTTTATTTGTATACGTCAGTGGCGCACCCATAAATTTAATTTAGGCAGGAGAAATGGGCATACAAGCAAGGCTCTAGTCATAAATAAATTCCACCTTAAAAACCGTAAAAATAATATTGTACTTAAAAACTTCAGAATAAATAAATAAATCTTAATTATGTAAAAAAATTATAAAGTTTTGGGGCAGGGATGGAGGGGGTGGGGAGTTTAAACTTCCAACACATTGCTATACCCTCATTTTAGGGACCTTTTTTTTTTATGTGTTCAGCCCCCACCCTCTCAATCGAAATTTTATTCTAATTTCAGCCTTGATCGAATGCTTCCCTCAAAGTTAATTTCTGGGCGCGCAGCTGGTACGTGCATTAAGATGGTGGCGGAGGAAAATGACGACTCACTATTGGCTGTGTCTCTACTGCCTCCTTCCGAGTGATCTGACCGAGACCGTACTATTTGTTGGGATGGGAACTTGCGGATGAAGAACTAACGACTAGAAACTGGTAATGAGAAGGTTCGGTGACCTTTCCTTCGAGGCTATGGTCTCACAGGGCGATCCAGCAGCCTTACCACCTGGCTCGCAGCCACAGTAACACTAAATACATCTCGCCTCAGTCTCAGGACTGTACAAGACACTGGCCTCAGTCTCAGGCCTATACAAGACACTGGCCTCCGTTTCAGGACTATACAAGACACTGGCCTCCGTTTCAGGCCTATACAATACATTTGGCCTCAGTCACAGGACTGTACAATACATCTGGTCTCCGTCACAGGACTGTACAAGACATCTGGTCTCCGTCACAGGACTGTACAATACACTGGTCTCAGTCTCAGGCCTATACAATACATTTGGCCTCAGTCACAGGACTGTACAATACATCTGGTTTCCGTCACAGGACTGTACAAGACATCTGGCCTCAGTAACAGGACTGTACAATACACTGGCCTCAGTCTCAGGCCTATACAATACATTTGGCCTCAGTCACAGGACTGTACAATACATCTGGTCTCCCCGTCACAGGACTGTACAATACACTGGCCTCAGTCTCAGGCCTGTACAAGACACTGGCCTCAGTTTCAGGACTATACAAGACACTGGCCTCCGTTTCAGGACTATACAAGACACTGGCCTCCGTTTCAGGACTATACAAGACATCAGGCTTCAGTATCAGGCCTGTACAAGACACTGGCCTCAGTCTCAGGCCAGTACAAGACACTGGCCTCAGTCTCAGGCCAGTACAAGACACTGGCCTCAGTCTCAGGCCTGTACAAGGCATCTGTACCATCACTACATAAAATAATAAATAAACACATTTTAAACACATTATATCCCGTTCGCAAACTTAAAAAGCATAGTTTATTTATTAAAACTGATTAGCAAAAATATATGTTAATTTTATGTTAAATGTTTTGAATCAACAAGAAATATACTCTTAATAAACCTCTCACAGTAACATTGCTTTCTTATATCAGTTGTAAAATTGCTAACAAGTAGCTGCTAATTAACCCGCCTGGCAAATAAGTTTGTTAATTTGACAAATGTTCCTACAGGCCAAATCTAAGTTATCTTTTATCAAAATGTACGGATACTAAACTTTCAGACTCAGAAAAAAAAATCCCCAGCTACCACGAAGAAGCTATACCTATTAGAGAAACGGGTTACTACTATTCTTTCTTGATTTATTGTCTCGCGTGTAATAGAGCCTGAAAAACCATCTTGCTCCTAATTAGTGTTGGGCAAGTGTCTATCCTGTTCCGAAGTGGGTCCCTTCCGATGTAAGCTGTGAGATATTGAAAGTTTGTGTACGTCAACAATGCAGCCTACATCTCACGATACGATTTTAATTGCCAGACATTATTTATTTTGTTTATAGCCGTACAGGTGGCACGCAGAGCTCGTGAGAATGTCCCCGGCCTCATTACAACTACCTCTCATGAGATCATAATCTACCACGAGCTATATCAACAATGGCGGAGATGATATCGCAGTCAGTAGATAGGAGACATTGCAGCTCTGGCTGCCATCTTGCTATAAACTCTTTTACTACCATTCTTGTAGCGAGCACGAGCTATATCAACAATGGCGGGGATGATATCGCAGTCAGTAGATAGGAGACATTGCAGCTCTGGCGGCCATCTTAGTTTAAGCTCTTTTACTATCTTCTTGTAGCTAACTCTATTGCTGAAATCTTGCTATTAACTATCACAATGTCATATACTAATTTACGGTAATATTTCCAGAGACTACTTGACCGTCATTTTTAAATATAATATTTAACTGTCAATTTACCCAATTACGAGGCGTGTTAGTCTATAGTGTCACCACTGGTAACATGAACATAAAAGGAGTTTTTTTTAAACATGAAACAATCATTAAGCCTACATACATGCTAGTTAAATATCTACTCACCTTTGTAAATCTGAAAATGGATTGCGTTTTCACAAACGATACTGGATAGTAGATACAGCCCCTGTTGAAAACTCTGTTCTGCGCGCGCTCAACATTTCTCAACGACAATTAATTGAGACATTCGAGAACAAGGCAGTCGGTTACCACTATGGCATGTGTGTAACACAAACTGGACCACTGGACACGAGAATATAACCCAGGATCTTTGGGTTTGCACGACGATACTTCCTCATTGAGCCATCCTGACTCATATAGTATCCAAGGCCATCTTTCTCTAGTTGTTGTTTGTGATAAACATGAATTAAAATATTAATTAAATGGCAGTTACTAATCGCCGTGGAGTAAGATAGACTGCAGGTGTTATCACACCTTTTTGCACCAAGGCCTCACTTGAATATTACATGTAAGGTCCTAGCCTCACTATCAAAATACATTTCAAGGACGCTTTTATGATAAAATTAATACAAACAAATAATAAAATGTATGCATTGATTACAATCATTTCTAATGTACGTTTTTGTAAAAGTTGTTAATTGTAAAATATACTTAATTCCTTAAAAATTATACACAAAAAGTACTGTTTTTACGATGGATTTACGTTTGATCATGTGTATATTATTTTTTTTAAAAAAGGTTGTTAGACACTATGCATGAAATACATATTGAAAAATGACACCTGGACACGACCATAGAACCCAGGACTTTTGAGTTAGTACTTAGTTACTTCTTACCACTTTGCTATCCAAGAGTCTGGACCAACTCAGCTCCCGGCTCGCGCGTGGTATTATGGGAGTAAAAGGGAAAAGAAAATACCTACGATATGCCAGAAATGTGTACCGTGAATTAGTATTTAAATGATTACTCGAAATTTTCCGCGGTGACGGTGGGGGACAAGGCGACAAAGTTTCTTGTTAATAACTACAGTATGTCTCTATTATGACAGAATGAAGATTGGCGCACAGTGGTTATCTGTGAAGACATTCTAAAATTGTCAAAAACGGCCTTTTCAATTCAGTTTTTATTAAAATATTAGTTAATTTTCCAACAATGTTCTGTATTAGGAACTTCTATTAATTCTTTATCTCAATTAATGTTTAGTCAGAAACGATCCACGTGCAATAGTGTTGGTGTAAATTTACAATTTACAGCCGACTGTATCATAGAGTTGATGGGAATGTGATGCACACTCTTAAGCCACAAGGTCGGCGAGTCGCCAACAAATCGTCGATTGATAGTGTTGAGCTATAATAGTATAAAGGAAGGAACTTTTAGAAAATACAAACATTTATTTTGTATGCGGTCAACATCGATATCATTTAGTTTATTACCAATCTTATGTTATTGGTATTGACACTATCTATCAAAAGTTTAATAGATCGACCGTTTGACATTTCCTTCGTCTATCTATTTGCCCCGCGGTCACTAACAAAACCGCTGGAAGTTCAGCAATACTGTTGGTGGGAGGAATAGAAACAAGTTACAAATGCACAGCACAAACGCATTATCACTCATTTGTCAATATTTTTCGGACTGTTTATTTCCTATTTCATATTGCCTCTCCGTGGTATATTCGTGTCCGCAAGGGGCCAAGGCTCCTTCTGGCTAAGGGCCCGAATGAAGCTGCATCACTTGCATTGCCGTAATTACGCCACTGAGTGAGACTGTAGTAACGATAAGAACATGGAGGGAGGTCTACTGTTCACAGAACTACTAGTAAGACTGTAGTAACAATAATAACATGGAGGGAGGTCTACTGTTCACAGAACTACTAGTAAGACTGTAGTAACGATAATAACATGGAGGGAGGTCTACTGTTCACAGAACTACTAGTAAGACTGTAGTAACGATAATAACATGGAGGGAGGTCTACTGTTCACAGAACTACTAGTAAGACTGTAGTAACGATAATAACATGGAGGGAGGTCTACTGTTCACAGAACTACTAGTAAGACTGTAGTAACGATAATAACATGGAGGGAGGTCTACTGTTCACAGAACTACTAGTAAGACTGTAGTAACGATAATAACATGGAGGGAGGTCTACTGTTCACAGAACTACTAGTAAGACTGTAGTAACGATAATAACATGGAGGGAGGTCTACTGTTCACAGAACTACTAGTAAGACTGTAGTAACGATAATAACATGGAGGGAGGTCTACTGTTCACAGAACTACTAGTAAGACTGTAGTAACGATAATAACATGGAGGGAGGTCTACTGTTCACAGAACTACTAGTAAGACTGTAGTAACGATAATAACATGGAGGGAGGTCTACTGTTCACAGAACTACTAGTAAGACTGTAGTAACGATAATAACATGGAGGGAGGTCTACTGTTCACAGAACTACTAGTAAGACTGTAGTAACGATAATAACATGGAGGGAGGTCTACTGTTCACAGAACTACTAGTAAGACTGTAGTAACGATAATAACATGGAGGGAGGTCTACTGTTCACAGAACTACTAGTAAGACTGTAGTAACGATAATAACATGGAGGGAGGTCTACTGTTCACAGAACTACTAGTAAGACTGTAGTAACGATAAGAACATGGAGGGAGGTCTACTGTTCACAGAACTACTAGTAAGACTGTAGTAACGATAAGAACATGGAGGGAGGTCTACTGTTCACAGAACTACTAGTAAGACTGTAGTAACGTTTATAACTGTCGGAGAAGTTCCTTTCAATCAAATGGGACTGCATGTGAATTGTGGAAGGAGCAGGTAATGAGGATGGTCGTCATGGCTTCCTTGCAGTTGAAGAGGAACAAGTAGCCTGGCCCGGATGTGAGACCGGTTCTACGGCAGCCAGTCCTTTCTACCTTAACAACATTCTTTGGGTCACTCAACTGTTGGGAGTCCATTCAGGCACTTCGAGTAGGAGAGCCTGTTAGAACGCTAGAACGCCTCAATTTGTTATACTTTATACAAAACTGCAAGCTTTTTTTTTTAAATTAAAAAGTAGAAACTTGAATACAAGCATGAGTTAAAAGTTCATAGGCTTAAATCTAAAGTAGGATCGCTATTGAAAGAACTTTTTAGGGTGGAGACCACTCGTCCACAATTTTCGGGGACAGTCCTCAAAATTAGACTATGTTCAATTCTGTTGAAAAAAAAGTTATATGCGTATGAAGCATCAACAGGTGGTAGGACGCGGTGCAAAAAAAATTTTTTTTAACTCGCATCCCTACTATAGAAATAGTTGTACACTATAACTAATTTATTGACACTGTCCAGTAACACGAATATAAAAACATGACTAAAAGTTGTATTATGGACCATTTAAATGTCATCTACCTTATCCTGCTCCCACTAGTGTTATTCAAAATGGATTACCGGCCAGGGGCTTCATCCCGCGGCCCGCCATAACACCTTTTCTGGCCCACCAGCTCAGAAAAATATAAAATTATTTCAAGAGGAAAAATGATGAATATATGTCTATATTTTACCTAGTTAAATAATAAACTAAACACATATTCTAAGTCATTTTATTAACTATTTTTGCTTTATACGTGAAGAAAATAATTGTGTTTTTTGTACAACTTTACCTTGAACTGGCAAATTACTACTCTAGTAGACAAGGAAGAGAGTACAATTTCAGGTGCGTTCGAACATAGTCGGGAGTGTTCGAACATAGTCGGGAGTGTTCGGACATAGTCGGAATGTTCGAACATAGTCGGGAGTGTTCGGACATAGTCGGGAGTGTTCGAACATAGTCGGGAGTGTTCGAACATAATCGGGAGTGTTCGGACATAGTCGGGAGTGTTCGGACATAGTCAGGAGTGTTCGAACATAGTCGGGAGTGTTCGGACATAGTCGGAATGTTCGAACATAGTCGAGTGTGTTCGGACATAGTCGGGAGTGTTCG
>CABFWB010000145.1:294550-359243 GCA_902151455.1 Timema bartmani | reverse complement strand
AAAAAAAAGTGCTCAATCCTAATATTATCGGTACAGTATTACGAGCCAACAAGAGACAGAAACTTTGGCCGTTGAACCTTAAAAAAAGATTGAAGACCCTTGGCTCACCCCATAAAAAATACCAAGGGAAAAAATGGGTCACTTTATTTTAAAGCGTATACAAATCAATTCAGAGCAAGCCACTTTAGTATTTATATAATATTGTATTGTGATCCACATCTAACTACCTGTTGGACTAACTGCATATTTTACACTAATGCGTTAAGATGAGGTGGAAGGGGACGCGAGAAAAGATCAGTGATTTTTGCAGTTTTTATAGTAAAACATTTATTTGTCAAAAATAAAAAAAAAATTCTCCAGTGGAAACACAGAGTTTAATTTTCTTCACACGGTGATATCAACAGTTGTTAAATACCGGTCAAGGGTGTCCTAGAATTTAATGAAAACTTTTTCTGTCCTTTTAAAAAGTTTGTTCATTACAGATATTCAACAACTGTTGATATCACCGCGTAAAGAAAATTAAACTAAACGTTGCTACTGGAACAATATTCTATTTGTTTTGGCCAAAATATGTTTTGCTATAAAAACTGCAAAAACACTGGCCTTTTCTCGCGTCTCCTACATCCCCGCCTTAAGGAAGGCCATGTGCCATGTGCCATGTGCCACTTAAGGTCTAGATAAATTTTGAACTGGTCTAGTGTGCCACCTCTTATTTACATTTTTTAATGAGTACTTAAAAATAAAAATATTATGAATATTATAAAACTGTAACAAATGACTCAAATCGAATTGTTAATATTTTAATAATGTCTAAAAAAAAGAAGAAGAACCTACTAAAATAGTAAAATTGAGTTTAAAAGACGACTTTTTTTTTAACACCGCATCTTTCTAACCGTTCGGGTTATACACTAATGTACCAATTACGCTAATGGTTTTAGGGATTAGGAAGGTTATATTTTTCATAAGTGTACCCGCATTGGAAATCATGAGTAAACCCAACAGCGATTCAAACTTCGATCTCCCCGTCATCTGGAGTCTAGTCTACTGTGAGAGTAGCGCGTTAGACCACGCGGCCATCGAAGGGAGCTCTAAGACGCTATTAATTTCAATTATTTAAAGTAAAGAAATTGAAAATAACACCTTCAGTGGAAAAATATGATAAATTGATAGGTCTGCATAACTATGTTAAACTAAAAAAAAATATTATTTTGAAATTTGTTGTACTTTTCATTGTGACATGACAGTGAATAACATTTCTGTCCAACTATTATCGACTTCAAAAATGTACACCACGTTGGTAAAAGTTTCATTCAATATTTATTTTAATGTCGGCGTGGCACCCAAAGCGTGTTCGCATGCCACCCGGTGGCACGCGTGCCATAGATTTGTCATCCCTGCCAGTTAAGGGATGGGGAAGGACAATTTTGGAAGACATGTATTCACATTTGATAGGAGGAAGATCGTGAAACAATCGTCACCGGTAAACTAGACAAGACGAGACTAACACCTTTGTACACGTATAAACATGTATGATATGAGTTAAGCGTACGCAAATATAATAATTTAAAGAGACCACACACATAAAAATTTTGGCGTGGTCTTTCGCTATTTAAAAAAAAATATGATGCCTCTACAAGCTATTAGGAGTGGCCATCTTTAAAAAATGGTATGCTCAAAGAATCAATTTAGAATAATCCTTACCTGGATTTTTTTTAAAAGTTAGATGCCTTTAGAGGTAATTCTTTCGAAAACTTTTGAATTGTAAGAGAAGATATTTAGAATGGCCTTGGTCAGATTATTTTTTAATTTAATGCCTTTAGAAACAATTTAGAGTGGTCGTTCTGCAGTTAAGTATTTGAAAATCAGGCGACTCTAGAAGATATTTGAAGTTTGATGCAACATTAGCTTTCAACTTCATATTCGAGAATATCAGATGGAGTGGGTAGATTTATTCCATGAGGTGGTTCACCCCCACTGGCCACGTATTCACACATACACACATACAATGATCAATTCTCGAATTCATAAAAAGGTCTGGCCAATTTTCCTTAATAATTATATATTGTCATAAAAAGCTGATTTTTTTCTAATTACAACTTATATGCTAAAAAGTTGAGGGTATCTCAGCTAACACAACATAAAATAGAAATGAGATAGTTTGTGCAATCAATGTTGAACCTTTAATTTCCTTATAAAATAATTTTATAGTGATTTTACTTTTTAGTAAAATAATTGTCGTCTGTTTCACATAATTGATTGCTTGATTGTTTGAATGGCTGATGATTACGTGTCTTAAGATAACACAACTACGGAAATTACATTTAAATATATTGCACAACTGATTAAAAAAAGAATCAAATAGCCAAAGCTAATATATATGTTTTAGTATTGATTTAGCCGCATCTAAATATCATATTCTGAAATTGAAAAATGACACCTGGACACGGGAATATAATAAATATAATAGCTTTGGCTATTTGATTCTTAATGAGATGTGATCCCTTACAGTTTAATAAATGTGCAAGTGGCAGCAATGAGCCAACTACCGAGTCGAAGGTGGCTGCGTTATCTGATAGCTCGTGATCTTAATAAAAATTTACACGTTTGTAGCCGACGATTTCCTCACGTCCATCATAGACTTTGCCTTAAAAAATATGAGTGAAGAATTGCCCTGGGCACGGGACGATTCCTGGATAGCTTAGTGGTTAGAGCACAGGCGTTCTAAGCTAAGGGTCCCGGGTTTCGATTCCCATGTCCAGGCGTCATTTTTAAATTTCAAAATATAATAAAAAAATAGTTAAAATATTGTTTCACTTCTTACATACTCTAAACATGCGTATACACTAGAGGCAGATTTAAAGCGAGGCCTCACTCTGATGTACCCACATGAGTTCACTCAGGCACGTTTTGCCTCACTCTGCATTTGTTTGGCCTCGGCTAGCCTCGCTTAAATATAGCCTCCTGGTGTACACGCCCCTTTGGAGTAAATTTAATTTCTAACGACAGTGTCCTTCTAATGCCAATACTTTAGGAAAAATAAATAAGTTTTTATTCTATTCTATATATTTTTAAAAGGCTCCTTGCTAAAGTGTCAGACTTGCTAGGTTTTTAACTTCAACCGCTTTTGTCATAAGCACCGGTAATCACATTGTCAAAGACGTCCGTCTCGCATTAGACTGGACTGTAGGTGAAGAGGGAAGATCGAGGTTCTAAATGATTTTTTTTTTCTTAATTCAGCCTCCCTTAAGTAAACTGCCCCTGATTTTAGGGTTTGAGAAATAATTTCAAAAATTCCTCTGGGGAACCTTACGAAAGTCCTAGATACCAAGTTTTGGCCCCATCGGTGAAATGGTTTCGACTCTAGGCTGAGGTACACACACACAGACAGACAAACAGCATCACGAAAACTATTTTTTTCTTTTTCAGGGGGCCATGAAACATCAATATCCATCAAAATCTCAGTTTTATTTTTGAATATCACAATAATTTCTGTATTATAGGGGTCACGAAAAATTAAAAAAGGTAGCTCTTGTTTACATATCCTAGACAGTGTAGGCTATAATCACATCCGTACAAACCAGTCCCGTGGTGTAGTGGTCAGGGCACCTGGCTAAGAGTCTAAGCGGGTTCGATTCCAGGCTGGTACCTTGGGTATTTTTCCCGAAAGTAGTAATACCCCAACGGCCACCAGGGTTTGGTTAGCTAGGTTTAACTATTTCCACTGGTTCCACACCCTTATACTCATTATTACCATCACCTCATCTCATCGGGAAATGAAAAGAGCCTCCACGGAAAGGATGTACGATTAGTACATTCGGGCGTCCCCTGAACACAGTACGGTACATTAGTACTGACTAATCTCTCCACTACTAGTCTACGGATGATGTAGCCAAGACGCGCAATGTTATTATATCCATATAGAGCCGATGATAGTGTTAATGTCTTACGTGGTTCGACATATTAACCCAGTCGGTAGCAACATATATCTACAGAAATGAAATAGTGACGTGTCTTATTTCCGAAATGGTTGAACATTATTTTTTGGCGAAACTGAAGTTTTCCCTTTTGATCGTGACAAATTAATGACCGGGGAACTGACCCCTGTATCTGTTCTAGAAATCAAGTTAGTTTGTAAGTCACGTGTTGATTTAATCATAAAGATAAGGAAAAACTCGAACCGGTGGACACGCGGGTTGGATAGCAAGTTCTACTATAATTTGGTTTGCCGATAGCGGGGAGTTTGTAGCTGGAATCCCAGCTGGGTATTCTTGCAAAATCGTGTTTTTATTGCTAAATGGTTTCCCACTCTCTTACCGCAAAAATGATGGTCTATCTGATCTAAATTCAACCTTCCTCGTCCTTACCCTGTTAGCGTGATTAAATACGAATAGTCCGGACAAGTAGTAAGAAGTGGAGCAAATAAATAGATTATAGAGTGCCCGTTAAATACCTTATTTGGAGGGTGCGCCACGTCCTACTACCTGTCCGGGCTATTCTTATATTTACACTAATGGGGCAGAGATAATTAAGGTAGAATTTAAATTAAATGTAGACCCGTTTGATTAGAGAAAGAATATCTTAATATATAAATAATTCTTCTGTACGTGTGTATGTCACTGAACTCCTCCTAAACGGCTGGACCGATTTTGATGACATTTTTTGNAAACAAATACTTTTCTAAAGAGAGTCGCTGATTTGTACTGTTAAACACTGTTTTGTTATTTGTTTGAGGTATTTAACGTGCACTTTCTGAACCAACTGATTACATCAAAACACGAGAATTTCTATGAACGAGAGCGAAAGGACCTACTAATTTTTTCGTTAAAGGTATTTTCACATATGTTTATCACTAAAAAAAAATCCGCCGACCCCAACTGGGTTTGAATCCACGAACATCGAGTCATGAGGCGAGCATTTTACCCCAAGAACCACCGAGGTCGACTTTGTTAATGTTTCGAATATAAAAACAGTCTTTTATAAAACACATTTCAACCTTCTAATTTTATTTTTTCTTCTATATATTTCAAGAAATAAAATAAAAGCACCAACTTTGGTTGTTGATTTGGTGGATGTGTTTAATTTGTTTGTTTTTCTAAACACCCGTAAACATATTGGAAATAGTTTTATTTTCATGTATTTCATTCCCTTTCACAACCACCATCATCATTTTAAAGTCTTGACCACCCTCACCACCCATCACTTTCCACCTCGTAATTTTTTTTTTGAATACGGCTTATATCACCCCTATTAGAATAAAGCCAATTCCAACACTTCAAATTTACCCCCGAAAATTTAATATATAACAACAAATTTATCAACTCACGTGTTAGATTATACTGCAGAGAGATCAGGGTTCAAATCCTGGTCGAGTATACTGAGGGTGGTTTTCCCAAAATGCTTTTACACTCGCCCTCCACGCAAATGAGAGTACACTTCTTCTAATTCCAACCTTCCTCATTCCTAACTCATTAGCGCAATTAGTACATATGCGTATCAGCTGAACAGGTAGTAAGACGCGGGGATAAAAAACAATTTATCAAAGTAATGTATCATCAGCAGTAATCGCCACCCTACTTAAAACCACCAACATGAATACACTCAGGGCCACCTAGGAGAGGAGGTACACCTAAATGGGGTAGTTTGCCCCAAGACACTCCACACCTATCGGGTGCCCCAATCAACTCTTTTTTTTACAGCAGCCAAGTCTTCACACAGTCACAATACTCGTGAAAAAGAGCAATGTGTTTTTTTTTTAAATATGATTTTTCGTAAAAGGGGAAGCCCCACTTTCACCAATTAGGGGTCATCCTTAAACCACGTGACGTATTTTTCTTACGTTTTTTGACCTCTTCTCCTCCATACCTCTATCCGATGTAACATCAAGTATACATTTAACCTCCCCTCCAACCTGTGTTACGTAACATTTCACATCAGGAGAGAATGTCCTTATTTCATAGGTAAGTTTTTTGTGACACTAAAATAGTGACTCAGATTTATTACTATTCAAAATACAATTTAAATCCTGAATATAAATTATTTCAAGGAGTTTTATTACATAATTGTATTATATTTATTTATTGTTACTGCACATACAGATGATAATTTAGAAAAATTAAAAGCCTTTATAATATTTGCTACTTATGGTGCGGCAGAAGGGAGCGAGAGTAATTTTACAGTTTTTATAGAATTACATTTCTTTAGCCAAAATAAATCAAATATTTCTCCAGTAGCAATATAGAGTTTAGTTTTATGCATATGCTAATATCAACAGATCTTGAATATCTGTTAAGGGTGTCCTGGAATTTTGTCAAAACTTTTTAAATAAAGATAAAAAGTTTTGACAAAATTCCAGGACACCCTTGACAGATATCCAAGATCTGTTGATATTAGCATATGCAGAAAACTAAACTCTATATTGCTACTGGAGAAATATTTTATTTATTTTGTCTAAAGAAATGTAATTCTATAAAAACTGTAAAATTACTCGCGCTCCCTTCTGCCGCACCATAAGTAGCAAATATTATAAAGGCTTTTAATTTTTCTAAATTATCATCTGTATGTGCAGTAACAATAAATAAATATAATACAATTATGTAATAAAACTCCTTGAAATAATTTATATTCAGGATTTAAATTGTATTTTGAATAGTAATAAATCTGAGTCACTATTTTAGTGTCACAAAAAACTTACCTATGAAATAAGGACATTCTCTCCTGATGTGAAATGTTACGTAACACAGGTTGGAGGGGAGGTTAAATGTATACTTGATGTTACATCGGATAGAGGTATGGAGGAGAAGAGGTCAAAAAACGTAAGAAAAATACGTCACGTGGTTTAAGGATGACCCCTAATTGGTGAAAGTGGGGCTTCCCCTTTTACGAAAAATCATATTTAAAAAAAAAACACATTGCTCTTTTTCACGAGTATTGTGACTGTGTGAAGACTTGGCTGCTGTAAAAAAAAGAGTTGATTGGGGCACCCGATAGGTGTGGAGTGTCTTGGGGCAAACTACCCCATTTAGGTGTACCTCCTCTCCTAGGTGGCCCTGAGTGTATTCATGTTGGTGGTTTTAAGTAGGGTGGCGATTACTGCTGATGATACATTACTTTGATAAATTGTTTTTTATCCCCGCGTCTTACTACCTGTTCAGCTGATACGCATATGTACTAATTGCGCTAATGAGTTAGGAATGAGGAAGGTTGGAATTAGAAGAAGTGTACTCTCATTTGCGTGGAGGGCGAGTGTAAAAGCATTTTGGGAAAACCACCCTCAGTATACTCGACCAGGATTTGAACCCTGATCTCTCTGCAGTATAATCTAACACGTGAGTTGATAAATTTGTTGTTATATATTAAATTTTCGGGGGTAAATTTGAAGTGTTGGAATTGGCTTTATTCTAATAGGGGTGATATAAGCCGTATTCAAAAAAAAAATTACGAGGTGGAAAGTGATGGGTGGTGAGGGTGGTCAAGACTTTAAAATGATGATGGTGGTTGTGAAAGGGAATGAAATACATGAAAATAAAACTATTTCCAATATGTTTACGGGTGTTTAGAAAAACAAACAAATTAAACACATCCACCAAATCAACAACCAAAGTTGGTGCTTTTATTTTATTTCTTGAAATATATAGAAGAAAAAATAAAATTAGAAGGTTGAAATGTGTTTTATAAAAGACTGTTTTTATATTCGAAACATTAACAAAGTCGACCTCGGTGGTTCTTGGGGTAAAATGCTCGCCTCATGACTCGATGTTCGTGGATTCAAACCCAGTTGGGGTCGGCGGATTTTTTTTTAGTGATAAACATATGTGAAAATACCTTTAACGAAAAAATTAGTAGGTCCTTTCGCTCTCGTTCATAGAAATTCTCGTGTTTTGATGTAATCAGTTGGTTCAGAAAGTGCACGTTAAATACCTCAAACAAATAACAAAACAGTGTTTAACAGTACAAATCAGCGACTCTCTTTAGAAAAGTATTTGTTTGCAGATATCCCTCCATACCAATACTCATTATATCGAGTGAAGTCTTGAAAAAGCGCAGTGGAGGGTATTTCCTCCAGATAGCCTGTTGATAAGAGGAACAATGCGGTCAGCAGAGGAAGGAAGATGTGGTGGATGCTGCGTGTTATCAATGGCGGCATTGACGTGCCAAGCTCCGGGAATATCCACGACGTTGGCTGACCAGAGTGTTCGCACTACTGGAGCATCTAGTTTATGATAAATAAAGGTATATATCGGGGATATATAGATATAAAAAACACATTATTTATTGTATTTTGCGTACGGATTTACATTGCTTTTTGTTTTATGGATTTTACAATACAATCAATGTTGAACGTAAAGGTGTCTATTATTTATAAGTAATCAGAGTTGGACATCAAGGTGTTCCAGCCAGTAGACGGCGTCAGATCTCAGGTTTTGGAAGTCGGTTGCTTGGCCAGGGAAGGTTCTAAGTGGGCAATATCTCAGAGTTGGACATCAAGGTGCTCCGGCCAGTAGACGGCGTCAGATCTCAGGTTTTGGAAGTCGGTTGCTTGGCCAGGGAAGGTTCTAAGTGGGCAATATCTCACAATGTAAGATATCGTCTGGCTTTCTGCTCCACAATCGCGGTCAGGGCTATCTTTCATCTTCCACCGGGGGAGTGAGTCGGCACACCTTCCATGCTACTCTGTTTAGCTTAGTCCACGTTGGTGTTTGGAGAAGAAATCCTGGAATTGAAACTGTGGGATCTTGTGGGGGTGGACCAAAACATTAATTTAGGCTCTGATCCGACAACTAGGTTCAGTCACTATTCTGCTATAGTTATTAGAATTAAGGGTTTGATTCCGAGCGAATGCTGAAAATGAATCATTATAAACGGTTTAATTGTTGGCTTGGATGTATATTATTAACCTTGTAATTAAGTTATGGAGTGCTGATGACAGTCACCATGCTAATTAAAAAACATACTTAATGATAATTTTATGGCAGTGCCTTGGTATGAGCCTGGGACACAAAGTATATACCAGACACTCAGCCTTACGGGAGTTTCGCTGCGCACCTTGATCCAGGTTGAGTATTTGGGCACTGGGGAGTGCTGGTTGCAGTCCTCGTAATAACAGCACTTTAAAATGAAACAACTCCTTTCAAACTGTTTGTCGTAAGGTGGTGGTGGTGGTCTGAACACAATAGTTCAGCTACCAGAAATGGTAGCCGGCGAGTTTACCGAATAGCAATTTTTCGAAAGTCAGTTTTTCGAAATTTAATTATTCGAAGTTTAATTTTTCGAAAACAAATTTTTAGACATAGCAATTTTTCGAACTAATAGTTTTTCGAAAACATCTTTTTCGAAAATCCATTAGGCGAAAATAAATTTTTCGAAATGATCGTTTCGGAATTTTTTTTTTCGAAATGCAGTTTTTCAAAAACCAATTTTTCGATCTAGAAATTCTTCGAACGAGAAGTTTTTCGAAAATGAATTTACCTCAAATCTGTTTTTCAAAACAAATGTTTCAAAAAGGAGGTTTTCGAAAATAAATTTTTCGAACGATAAGTTCGAAGTATAATAAAATTCTAGGTTAGGTTAGGTTAGGTTAGGTTAGGTTAGGGTTAATCCTCCCTATGGGGGGTGAGAGTAGGGGAAGTTGATTCACAGTCCTCGATAAAATAGCTTCCAGAAAACTCGCAGTTCGCTAAATTGATTTTCCGAAAAAAATTAATTTGCAATTCGCAAAATTGATTCTTCAAAAAATTGATTGTTCGGAAAATTCATTTTTGATTATTTGACTGTCAAACAATTGATTTTCGGTAAATTCACTTCGGGAAATTTATTTTCGGGCAATTGATTTTCGAAAAATGTGGTATCGACAAACATATCGTTCGGAAAATTGATGGTTCGAAAAATTGATTTTCAACTAAATTACTTTCGATGGTTTTGTATTCGGGGAATTGATTTCTATAAATTGATTTTCGAATAACTTGTTTTCGAAAAATTTACCTAGACCCACCAGAAATACCCCCCAACCCCCAACTCACCCCTTATCACAATTCAATGAAAAAATCTTTTCAGACAAGTAACTAGTCGATGGTATTGGAAGATTGTTTACAGCCAAGCAATTTGCAAATATTCTCCTTGAACAAAAAAAAGAACCATCGTATCTTAAGTTTTCTTTATAATTTGCAGTCTGAGTAGGCTCGTTTGGAGAGTTGGATTATGAGAAGGGAGTGGGGCCGCCACCTGAACCTAGCTTTGTGAAAGCCGGTTTATCGACACTAGAAGACAATCTTTGATCTCTAGTACAACCATCTTTAAAGTGAACTGTTTTTAAAAATTGCCTCATTGATAACGATGTTGTAACTTGAGACTGCACGTAGCGATCCTAGTGTTGAAGAACTCAAGCTCTTTCAATGAGAGCAGTAATTTTAACCTAGAGGCTGTGGGTCTGGTGTATGTTTGTCTGTGATCTGGGATTGAGTGGCCGACTATAAGTCACTTCTCTTCAAAAAAGGTACGTTTCGTTTACTCTGAAAGGTATATCCTGATTTTGTCAGAAATCCCGTCCTTTAAGGCCTTATTTCGTATCATATTTATACTGTAGAGTAGTATTTTGGTAGGATTAAAGGCCTTCCAGAACTGTAGTAAATACGTTATAAAGCTTTTTTATCCTACCAAAATACTACTATACAGTAAGAATCTGGTAGGAAATAAGGCCTTAAAGGACGGGTTTCTTACCAAAATCGAGAGTATGGCAAGCTTGTTTTCCGCTATGGTGCGGTTATATCATAGGGCCATCAAGGTAAGATTGTAAGCTTTAACCGTAAACAGACTGTACAACTGCCTGTTCTCGTGACTGAATATTCAGGGAGGCCGACTAAAAGTTACATTCACACTTGTAATTCAACCACCGTAACATCTGGGACACGGGATGTTGTCCTACAACAACCGCTTTATCACGTCGTACGTATTTCACGTTACTTCTATAACATCCGTATTATGATTATCAGTATAAACCCGCACTGGTGGCCACGGGGTCTAAGGTGGGCGTTTTTCAACCGGTGTGCCTTGAAGGGTCAGCAGATGTGCCGCGGGAATTTGAGGGAAGATCAAAAATAAGCGAACCCGCGTCAGTGGTCGCGTGGTATAAGGCGTCACTCTCGTGTTATACTCAACTGTTGAAAATGGGGAGATCTGGGTTCGAACCCTTGCTGGGTCTACTGAGAGTGTTTTTTCCCAAACGGTTTCCCACTCTCCTTCCACGCAAATACTGGAAGATCATTTCTAAAATGCTTCCTTATCCCCGCCCCATTATAGTAATTATCATAAATGCGTATAGCCTGGACAAGTTGTAAAACGGGGTAGTAAAAAAAAGAATCAAGAACAATTTTGAGGAATAAAAATAATCCTTTAAATCCACGATCAGCATTTTTTTTTAATAATACAATTATTATAATTTTAGCTATTAAATTTTTAAAACAATTTTAATACTAGTTATTTTAATGATAAAATCTCTCCTTAACTAACCGGTGGTGTGCCTTGACAGTTTTAGCCCCTTGTTCAGTGTGCCGTCAGTTGAAAGAGGATGAAAACCGCTGCTCTAAGACGCCCGTCTTTCAATATGTAGGATATGCCAGTGACGTAGGAGATCTAAGTTCGAACCTTGGCCAGGGTGTGATGTGATTTGTCACCGAGGTTCTCACATCTCTTCTCCACGCTAATGCGGGAGCACAAACAACCTTCCTCTTCCCTACCCCCCTTAAATTCAGAGTCGTAAATAACCATGATACCCGTACTGGCGGGAGAACGGGCCATAAGGGGGAGGTCTAGTCTTGTCTGGTTTGCCGGTGACAAGGAGGTTGACTTCCTAAACCCGACCAGGCATGCTGAGGGATTGTCCTAAATGGTTTCCTAATATCCCTTCAGGTAAAAGTGGATACATCTATTAGAACCTTACCGTTATCATCCCCGCCCCTATAGTGTAAATATGCGGATCAACCGCACGGGTAGTATAACGCGGTCCACAATTTTTTATGTGTGCATCACGTCTTACTACCCATTCAGGCTGAACAAATTTAATTACACTAAAGGGGTAAGGATGAGAAAAACTCCATGGCATCAGCCAGTAATCGAGCCGCACCGACCGAGCGGCCGCCGTCTGCTGGCGAAGATAGTGCCAACGTAAGCGGAGGAAGATTGAGAAAAAAATTTAGAAAAAAAACCCCACCGTCAATACATACGGCCGGGATTCGAATCTTGACCTCCCAGTCACGGACAAACTTAACATTTAGTATGCATGTTTTTTTAAATTAATTTAGCACAGTGTCTTACTACCCGTGCGGGTTATACGCTTATCTACTAATTACGCTAGTGGTTTTAAGGACTGGGAAGGTTATATATAGAGGAAGTGTACCTGCATATGCGTGGAGGAATAGTGTAAACCCATTTTGTAAAAACTACCCTCAGCACACCCGACCGAGATTCGAACTTCAAACTCCCCGTAATCGGCAATCTAGTCTACTTCAAGAGTAGCGTGTTTACCGAGGCCGGTGCAGGCAAGCATCCAGATGGAATGTTCATCAGCTCTTCCATCAAGATTACCAGGTTATTTTAATGACCGAGCTCCAATGTCTGTTTTAATTATCATCTACTCATCATACGCAGTGGATTGATGCCGGCAGACAGTGTGCTAATGATTTACTTCCCACTTTCAAACGGCGCGGAGTGCTAAAATCTTGTGTCCACAGTGCTACTCTGAAACGAGTCAATATACAATCTTCAAACAAGGTGATATCGCCTGTTTCGTGACTGAGTGGTAGAGGAAACTGACTACAAGTCAATATAGGTCTACACTCTTCAAACAAGGTGATATCGCCTGTTTCTTGACTGAGTGGTAGAGGAAACTGACTACAAGTCAATATACACTCTTCAAACAAGGTGATATCGCCTGTTTCTTGACTGAGTGGTAGAGGAAACTGACTACAAGTCAATATACACTCTTCAAACAAGGTGATATCGCCTGTTTCTTGACTGAGTGGTAGAGGAAACTGACTACAAGTCAATATACACTCTTCAAACAAGGTGATATCGCCTGTTTCTTGACTGAGTGGTAGAGGAAACTGACTACAAGTCAATATACACTCTTCAAACAAGGTGATATCGCCTGTTTCTTGACTGAGTGGTAGAGGAAACTGACTACAAGTCAATATACACTCTTCAAACAAGGTGATATCGCCTGTTTCTTGACTGAGTGGTAGAGGAAACTGACTACAAGTCAATATACACTCTTCAAACAAGGTGATATCGCCTGTTTCTTGACTGAGTGGTAGAGGAAACTGACTACAAGTCAATATACACTCTTCAAACAAGGTGATATCGCCTGTTTCTTGACTGAGTGGTAGAGGAAACTGACTACAAGTCAATATACACTCTTCAAACAAGGTGATATCGCCTGTTTCTTGACTGAGTGGTAGAGGAAACTGACTACAAGTCAATATACACTCTTCAAACAAGGTGATATCGCCTGTTTCTTGACTGAGTGGTAGAGGAAACTGACTACAAGTCAATATACACTCTTCAAACAAGGTGATATCGCCTGTTTCTTGACTGAGTGGTAGAGGAAACTGACTACAAGTCAATATACACTCTTCAAACAAGGTGATATCGCCTGTTTCTTGACTGAGTGGTAGAGGAAACTGACTACAAGTCAATATACACTCTTCAAACAAGGTGATATCGCCTGTTTCTTGACTGAGTGGTAGAGGAAACTGACTACAAGTCAATATACACTCTTCAAACAAGGTGATATCGCCTGTTTCTTGACTGAGTGGTAGAGGAAACTGACTACAAGTCAATATACACTCTTCAAACAAGGTGATATCGCCTGTTTCTTGACTGAGTGGTAGAGGAAACTGACTACAAGTCAATATACACTCTTCAAACAAGGTGATATCGCCTGTTTCTTGACTGAGTGGTAGAGGAAACTGACTACAAGTCAATATACACTCTTCAAACAAGGTGATATCGCCTGTTTCTTGACTGAGTGGTAGAGGAAACTGACTACAAGTCAATATACACTCTTCAAACAAGGTGATATCGCCTGTTTCTTGACTGAGTGGTAGAGGAAACTGACTACAAGTCAATATACACTCTTCAAACAAGGTGATATCGCCTGTTTCTTGACTGAGTGGTAGAGGAAACTGACTACAAGTCAATATACACTCTTCAAACAAGGTGATATCGCCTGTTTCTTGACTGAGTGGTAGAGGAAACTGACTACAAGTCAATATACACTCTTCAAACAAGGTGATATCGCCTGTTTCTTGACTGAGTGGTAGAGGAAACTGACTACAAGTCAATATACACTCTTCAAACAAGGTGATATCGCCTGTTTCGTGACTGAGTGGTAGAGGAAACTGACTACAAGTCAATATACACTCTTCAAACAAGGTGATATCGCCTGTTTAGTGACTGAGTGGTAGAGGAAACTTACTACAAGTCAATATAGGTCTACTTTCTTCAAACAAGGTGATATCGCCTGTTTAGTGACTGAGTGGTAGAGGAAACTGAAAAAAGAAAAACGGAAAAGGAAGCGAACACTAGCTAATCTCCAAAGGACATCTTGTTCCCCTACCAATTCCCACAGTTTGGCTGTTCACTTCAATAAAAAGCCTGTGTAATAATAATTTTTCACTCACTTAAAACAACTTAAGGGTCATTAGTGCCAGGCACTATACAATAAATGAACAACGAATTTTCCGCTTCGGTGGCCACATGGGTTAAGGCACTAATCTAGCAATAGACTAGACTGCCAAGGAAGAGAAGATCGAGGTTCGAATATCTGTTGGTTGTACTGAGGTTGTTTTTTTTCAAAAGTAGTTTTCCACTCTCACTTCACACAAATGCGGATACACTTCCTCTAACTTCCTTAAAACCATTAGCGTAATTTAGTACACGAGCGTATAACCCGAGCGGATAGTAAGAAGCGGTAAAAAAAAAGAAAAGTGTGTGATGACGTCAGGATTCAAAACACAGCAGGATGCAGCCTACTGGGGGTGTTGGTTTCATAACGAAAATACGAGGACAATTTCCACCTTAAACCTGGCGTCCTCATCTTTAGTTAATTGGTGAAAAATACGCGAATAGCTCGGACGGGTAATAAGACGAATAGAAATGGATGGCCTCATGGAATCTCGAACCAAAACACCTCTAAACAGAAGGTCTAAGCCTTGAAGACGCCATATGGCCCTCCACGTATGCCCCTATATGCTGCTGGTGTAGTGTGGAGCCCTCCATGTATGCCCCTATATGTTGGTAGTGTGGTATGAGCCCTCCATGTATGTATTTTTAGAGCGAGCGACTCCCTATTGAAGAAGTTTATCTCAGGTCCACGGCTGGAGAAAGCGACGGAGCTGGTATTTGAACCAAATATNCTCCCCCCTCCACTTAGCCCTCATGTTATCATGACACTTCAATGTCCAAGAAACTTCCACTTTCCTTTAAATGTAGAGGGTTGTGTTATTTATTATATACATAAATATTGTCTTAATATAAAAGTATTCTGAAAATTGATGCGAGTAAATCCTCACTAAAACAAATATAATAGATTTGGCTATTTAATTTTTAATATAAAAGGTTTAACTAAACAAATTACGCAATTAATGTTTTAATTTCCTTTCTAATGTGTCTACTTATTTGGAAACTGTTTGACTTAAAGGATCAAAAGAGATAGTATTTGAATAAATTCACAAAACGCGCAGGATTTCGGAAATAAAACGCCGGTTGAAAAAGTAGATCTACGTATCCCACCCTCAGCGATAATCGGGGAAAAAACGTAGTACTATGCGTGTCCCATTCTCAATTGATAAAATTAATTTGTCCCTTTTATATTTTTATTGTTTCTTATAAAAAAAAATAGCGCCCCTACAAACCATTGCGCCTCCAAATCCCTTACCGAACCTCCTGCGGCCCCCGCAGCCGCGAGGGGGTTGCAGGCCCGTAGCTCCGACACTGACGAGTGGTCCTATTAGAGGGGTACAGGGGGGTAGCTACACTTTGGAGCTTCTATTTGATGTCACCCACACCAGTGGGCATGTGGGTTTAGCCGTCAGTCTCGTCTGATCTCTCTGTGACGGAGAAATCAAGATTCATACATTTACTTTATATCTGAATATATTGAAAAATGACGGCCGGACTCGGGAATCAAATCCGGGAGTTCTGACTTAGCGTGCCAATGCTCTACCACTGAGCTATCGAGGGATCGTCCCGTGCTCATGCTTCAGGATTATTCTTCACTCATATTTTAAGGCAGAGTCTGTGATGGACATGTGGAAATCATCGGCTACTAAGAGCTATCATTGGTATCACATCCACCGGTGACTCAGTTGTGGCCTTATGCTACCAATATTACAAATACATTATACGCTCCAAGCGAGATGGACGAAAGAAATCATTGCTCTTCAATATATAAGAAAGGCGAAGTTTGGGGAATGAATGTATAAAATTACGGAAATCAGCCCTAATTGACTAATATGCAAATGAGCTCAAAAATAACATCTGTACACAGGAATCGAACCGGGAACATTTGGCTTAGCATTCCAATGCTCTACTCTTGAGATATCCAGGAATCGTCCCGTACTCGCGCTCATTCTTCAATCATAGTTTAAGGTCAAGTGACTGACTAGTGAGTTAGGCTAAAACCCGCCGCACGCGGGATTGCTTGCTGGATTTCGCTGCTCGTTGCTGTGTTGGCTTCGGAGGCTCGCTGTCTGCAGGCCATGCGGCTAGTTTACGAGAGAGCCGCGAGATAACGCTAGCTCTGTTGTCAACAAACATGGACGGTGATGATGACTTCTTGGACGGGTAATTTGTATTCGTCGAGGACAATTAGTGATGGCGATATATTCAATAATTGATGCACTGAGGAGGCGCAGAAAATGTAGGAGATCACATGGACGTAACCACCTCTATCACTGACTGCACGTAAACAGTGGCGATCGTCGTGGCTGTTCACGTGACTGAAGGCTGCGCTCTGATTGGATCACCTCCTAAACCAGCAGAGAACCAAGCACGGAAAATAGCACGGGATAATATATCAAGGGAAACCAGCAGGATAACCAGTGGCCGAACCAGCAAATGACGTCATTTTCCAGCAGCGTTCCCTGAGTTCAACACTGAGCAAGCAATCTAGCAACGAATCCTGCACCGTGCACGGCGGGCTTAAGATGTAGAGTTTCAACTGAAAGCCCCCTTTAATGTAAGAGCTATCTAGGGAATAACTCTTACGTTATGTGAAGTGTAACACGTGAATCGTGTTGAGAGCAACGTCAACACGGCTATTTAGTACTCGGACCAGTTTCATAGTCAGACTTAGCACGCCTCAAATGCGGCGCTACACTGAATATCACACCTACCTAAACTCGAATGAAATTGGCAAGTTTCGCATTTAGTGCTGCACTTGTGCTGTACTAAGTCTGACCTTATGACGTACCACTAGTTATTTAGCGTAAGGATTTAGACTGCGTATTGTTTTATGGATATTACAATACAATCAGAGTTGAACGTCAAGGTGTCTATTATTTATAAGTAATAATCAAAATTGGACATCAAGGTGTTCCAGCCAGTAGACGGCATCATATCTCAGGTTTTGGAAGTCAGTTAATTGGCCAGAGAAGGATCTAAGGGGGTAATATCTCACGTTGCTCTCAACATGATTCACGTGATACACTTCATATAACTCAACGTGTGATAGCTCTTCCCTGAATAAAGGCCGATTCACACAGAACGCTAAGCTAAGCTATGCTGTGCTAGGATTTTGTCAGTTTGGTTTTACACTCATTACTAAGATAAGCTATAGTGTGTCTGTTCCTTCCTGAATTCACTGTGGTTTCTTTCTGGTCTGCTCCAGTGAAGTGAAGTTATGGATGGCATTCTCCAAAATGTATTGTTTGAGCTCAAATGATAATACAGAGGAAGAGGATCTGCTGCTATTAGCAGCTGTTTTGGAAGATGAAGAAAATGTAAGAATGTGGTTTGGTTTGTTCAATTAACGATTCCATTTTAATACAAAAACACTTATTGCATATAAAACCTAAATAGAATTACTTAAATACACGTGAAACAAACTGAAAACAAAATTTCAACACTTCTTTGATTATTTTCAACATTCCGGAACTGCATTTGTTCAATAAGTAGCCCAAGCTGCGTTATGCGCAGGCGCAACGTAAGATGGCTCAAGATGGGAGAATGGCCCGGCCAGCAATCGGGAAAAACATAGCGCGGCGTAGCAAGGCATAGCTTAGCTTAGCTTTCTGTGTGAACCTACACATTTAAATACATGGTCCGCTATTTTCCTAAATAGCAAATAAAATCTTAGCTTAGCTTTTTCAGTGTGAACCGGCCTTAGCTCTTACATTAAGATGTACGTGGGCGGGGAGAGTTCACTTGAAATTCTAAATCCTAACCTAGATCATTAGTATTAGAACCAACATTTTAGCTATCTTCACAGTGAACAGCGTGACCCATTTCTCGGACGGACGTTTTTCTCACACAATACAATAACCGTGCCGTCAGACTGTTACCATTTATTACATTCACGGGCGTACGCGGTACATGCACTTTCGTCTCAGTTCATATTTTGTTTGACATTAAAAAAATATATTAAATTATGAATATAATATGATACAGAAACAAAATTAAACAATCTTGCATATCACATCCATCCCAGACTCCGACTTAAAGATTATAATCATGCTTCTCCTTTCATCTATGCTTATAGCGTTGCTTTTTTTATATCTTCTATAGGCATAATACATAGAATTTTATAAAAAAATCTATAATCTTGCTACCCGTCCGAGATATGTGCATTTTAATTACGCCAGTGGGACTGGGAAGGTATAATTTATAATAAATGGACCTGCGTATGCATGGAGGAGTGGTGGGAAACCGCGTAGGTAATAACCCCCACCTCACATCCAGCCGGCATTATGCCGGGATCACGATCAACTTAACGTTAACTTAAAGTTAACTTAACGTAAACTTAAAGTTAACTTAACGTAACTTAACGTAACTTAACGTAAAGGACCTCCTTGTGTGTTTAAATGGAGGCGATCACGATGCAGTTAACTTAACGTTTACTTGCAGTTAACTTAACGTAAGAGATGTCCTGGGAGGTCTTTTACTTTAATTGAACGTTACTTGAAGGGTATCACGTGATCTAGCCAGCCAATCATTATGCGAGTGATGTCAACAGGGCTATTTAGTAACTCATTTGTTGGTATTATGACCAATGTTTACTCTTTAGCGTAAGTTCTAATGATCAGACATTGAAACAAAAGAAATAAACTAAAATAGGAAAGCTAATTTATCAAAAAAGTTTTGTAATAGATATTTATTATATCGATTGAAAACTGTAAACATTCACAGATCATCACTATACAACTAGTACAAATCACAGATCATACTCGAGAATGAAGATGATTGGCTCGAGTTGTTACGTTAAGTTACGTGAATCGTGATCACACATACGTTAAGTTAACTTTAAGTGAACGTTACGTTAAGTTAAAGTTAAGTGGATCGTGATCCCGGCATTATGAACCTCGACTTCTCCCTCACAAGCAAACCAGACTTGACAGTAATGGCGCCTTTGTCCACATTTCAGTTAACACCTGTGGAAACGTAACACGTATACAAACCCGCCTCAGCGGCCTCCTGGTCTAACGCGCTACTCTCGCAGTAGACTAGACTGCCGTTGACGAGGATATCGAGGTTCGAATCTCGGTCGGGTGTACTGAGGGTGATTTTTCCGGCCTGGCTTTCCAATCGGCCTCAATGCAAATGCGGGTACACTTCCTCTAAAACTAACCTTCCAAATCCCTAAAACCATTAGCGTATTTAGTAGATAAGTGTTTAACCCGAACGGGTAGTAAGACACGGTGATAAAAAAAAATACTCAACACAAATCTGAGGCCCACTTCGGTAATAACACGGTCCAACCCAGAGATTCTTAGCATTTTTACGATTACAACCTCCAATAGAGTGCCCTGTATGACGCACATCAGGTTAGCCCAATATGTTCTACAAACAGGTTCAAATTTACAAGGTTGATTGTTCTCATATGTGCCCGAAATACAGGGTTTGTGCTATCGATTACTTAAATTATAAAGATTTTAATGGGACGGGGCTAACTTGATTTCAATATGGCTAATCACATTTTTTCAGACATCTCAAAATCTTTACCATGGGCGTAATTTGACAGAAAAAAAAGGTTAATTTCGGGCATATATGAGCATATAAGTAGCACATCTATTGGAAGAATGCGGTGGGCTAACTTGATATACCCTGAAGCGTACGTCTCCATACCCGCTTCGCCGCACTGTTAAAACCACCATCATTATTTCTACCAGTCCTATTTAGTGTCAGTATCACTTCAAAAGATGGATAACTAGGAACAGAGCAGCTACCCACCTCGGTGGCGTAGTTAGCTAACGCGCTAGTCTCGTGTTGAGCTAGACTGTCGAGGACGGGGAGATCGAGGTTCGAATCTCGGTCGGGTGAACTGGGGGTGTGTGTGTCCTAAATGGTTTTCCACTCTCCCTCCACGCAAATGCGGGTTCACTTCATTTAAATCCAACCTTCCCAATTCCTAACCCATTAGCGTAATTAGTACTTAAGTGTATAACCCGAACGTTTAGTAAGACACGCTGCTAAAAAGAAAAAAAAAGTTGAAAGAAAATCAAAGAATTGTATCATAAAAACGACAAATCACAAATACACAATTCGTATTGATGACAGTGATAGTTCATCCTAATATAACAACTTAATTTTATTAAACTGTTCAGAGATAGAGTACCCTACCCCCATTATTTAATAGACTGGACTGCTGATTATTGAGATATTGGGGTTCGAATACCTTTGCACTAATGGGTTTATTTCCTAGACGATTTTCCACTCTCCCTTCATGCAGGTACATTTCCTCTACATTCAATCCTCTTCATTCCTAACACATTAACGTAATTAGTACATATGCGTATAGCCCGAACGGGTAGTAAGACACAGTGCTAAAAGAAAATCTGGCAACATTGTAATTGATATAGTCAGTTGTACAATATTTGTCCACCTGTCAAGCAAAAATAATAAATGTGACAAGCAAAAAAAATAGGGGTTTGTTATGTTCTGGTCTAGGAAAATGTTAACAGGATGTCTTTTTGATGGGAAAGTTTTGTCGGGGAGGAAAAAGGGGAGAGGGGTAAGCTCTCAGCCCCAAAATTCTTGTATTTTGAGCGGCAATTTAAGAACAGCCAACCTGAATTGCGCGCTATAAATACTGTAACATAATATTGCTTTTAGCTTTGCTATACCTTATGCATGACTTATTTGGTGCTGACTGACAGTTCACAGCTGACAGCTGACGGCTTTGAAACGTTACCAGACCAAATTATTAATCCCTACGTTGAACCATATGATCTACAAAAAACATGTGTTTAACAGCTGTAACTTCTGACAGTCAAAATTTAGGTATATACCTAAATGTTGAGTGTCAGAAGTCAGCTGTGAGCTGTCAGTCAGCACCAAATAAGTCGTGGAGCTACTGTAGTTTAGTGTAGACCTGTTAGATAGTTTTTGTGTAGGTTAAACTGGTATTCTTTTCTTTTTCTCGAATGCTCAATTTTGTTTGGCAAGCTAATCCAGTAAACAAACAATCAAGAACACCTGATCAAATTTGTTTTTTTGAAGCCTAACCTAACGACTGTATTTTCAATTTTGGCCGTTTAGTAATTCCACAATCCTAGGTTTGGCTGTTTGGAGACGGTCAAAGCCCGAAATTGAATATAACTTCGGGCTTTGGTCATTTTAAAACGCCCAATCCTAGGATTGAGCAAAAAATCCATCCATTGGCCGTTTTCGGGCTTTGCGTCCAACACACACACACAGACAGCCCTAGTTCTTACATTGGATAACAAAACGAGCCCGTGCACACATTTATTTCTCTCATCATCCCTCGGAATCGAACCATGGTACCCTTACCACTTCGCTCGTCTGGCCACGCCGGTAACTCACCCAACCACCTTCCGAGTGTGTCAGAAAGGAAGTGATGTAGGTCGCATCCATACATGTCTGTCTCACCTGTTCGCTTGGCTTCATTTCAAGGTCACACACGCTCGACCACTGGAGGAAAGTTGAGGAGATGAGTCCGAGACTCGCCATGGGCAAGACACGCGCTTCGTTAGATGTAGGGACCGAGGGGACACGCCCCGAGATCCTCCAATGAACCGCTCAAATGTGACGCCGCAAGAGAAACAACGAATAGTTTGATTCAGAAAATTTAAAAACCCAGATTTGGAGCATTGCAATGATTGAGGTAAACGTTTTATATTACAGTACTTATACATAATTAATTCATTTGGTACGAAAGGATTTGTATTTTCTAATTTAAAGTGAAATTATGTTTATTCTGTCCCCTCCAATAATTAAGAGCTAGCGACTTCTATGTACTGGACCGAGCGAGGCTCAAAAGTATTTTTGGTTTTAGTAAACGAAATAAGATAAATGACAAACAAAATTAATTATATGACCCGCTTCGGTGACCTCGTGGTCTAACGCAGTACTCTCGCAGTAGGTTAGACTTCCAATAATGGGAAGACCGGGGTTCAAATCATGACTAGGTGTAATGAGGTTTTTACCTAAATTATTTTTCACTCTCTCTCGCCACGCAAATGCCGATACACTTCCTCCAAATTACACCTTCCTCATATCTTACACACTAGCGTAATTATTAGGCTTAAATATGCGTATAATCCTAACGGCTAGTAAGACGTGGTGCTAAAAAAAAAGAGTAAAGCACTCAGAACATTAAAATATAATACTTTTTTCCAAAATATCAGAGGTATGACCAGAGTTGTTTGGGGATATTTTGTTTTGTTTCAAATAACAGCTCAAGTCGTCAGATCGGGGCAGATATACCCCAGCTATGGTAGGAGTGCTTGTAACTGACAGTCGGTAGAAGTTACCAGGACATTTTGAATCGGAAAATTCTTTGCAGTGGCGGCTTGTGGTTGAGGGGTTAAATTGTAGAAGTGACACTTTGAGCCAATTATACTTCAAAAAATAGTGTGTTAAGAGAAAAGTGGATTATAAAAATAGGAGAGGGGGAATAGGGGTGGAGGGAGGGGAGATAGGAAGCACGAAGAATAGGAGGGGAGACAAATATCAGGCCAACCTTAAATTATTTTAATTAACTTATTGATGACCAAAAATTGAAGAATGATTTATGAACATAACGTGTCTACAAAGGGTCAAATTCATTTGTTTCTTTACTACATTTTTTTAGCATCGCATCTTACTACCCGTTCGGCTTATACGTTTCCGCACTAACTACGTAAATGTTTTAGGGATGAGGAAGGTTGAATTTAAAATCATTGCACCCGAATTTGCCTGTAGTGAAAATGGAAAACCATGTAGGAAAAATCTGCCTCAGTGCACCCGACCGGTATCGAACTCCTATCTCCCTGTCATCGGCAGTCTAGTCTATTGCGAGAGTAGTTCGTTATACCGTGCGGCCACCGAAGCAGGTGTTTCTTTACTAATACTACTACCATCACTACCGCTAATTATTATTACTGTTACTATTATTATCCATTTAATCATTTGAAATTATTTCACAGAAATAATAATTGAAAATTTTCCGTCTTACATCTCTATTTTCATGTATCAATTCGCCAAACTGCATGATCTGCAAAACCATAATACGTTGATTTGCTGTCACTTTTGGCAGTCAAAACTTTCCCAACAATTTGTTTCTTAATACGTTTTTCTTTCAACAGTTTGTACATGTTCTGCTGGCTGTCAGTTACCACCACATATCTCCAGCTGGCATGCTCTCTCTAGCTCACTCCAATCAGGATGTTAAAGCCGCCAATAGACCGAGTATTTGGTAAAAACACAACACCAAAAATATAACAATACGGGTCAAGGACGTTACTGCTTCAATGGCATACAAACTTGTTATTGCTGCGTACATGGAGGATTTTAGGTTCCTACAATTTTGCGTGTGGTACGCGTGTTGAACAGTAAAACTTGGGTCTACTCACTCGACTTGGCCTGATTGTATTAATGACCTTGCCTTGACCGATCGCAACCTCTATAAAATTCCTCTTTGACGGTTTGAGGTTATGTTTCTTCAAACACTGCGTCTTACTACACGACCGGGCTATTCGTATTTAACTACTCTAGCAGGGTAGAAATAAGGAAGTTAGAAACAATGGGGAATGTACCCGCATTTGTGTTGAGGTAGGGTTGGAAACCATTTAGGAAAAACACACGCTTCGGTGACCACCTGGTCTAACGCGCTATTGTTGTGTTGGACTAGACTGTGAATGACAGGGAGATCTAGGTTCGAATCTCGGTCGGGTGTACTGAGGGTAGTTTTCTAAAATTGTTTTCCACTCTCCATACACGCAAATGCGAGTACACTTCCTATTAATATAACAGTACTAAGTCCTAAAACCACTAACGTAATTAGTACATATGCATATAAGCCGAACGGGTAGTAAGACGCGGTTGGTACTAAGAAAATATTGGGAAATAACTCTTCAATACATCCGCTTGGGGATTCTAAGCCCGAACTTCCCATCAGAGGTAAATCAGACTAGTGGCCGAGTCTATAAAGCTCATTAGAATGTCGAAAGTTTTTTATTTAGTACCGCGTCTTACTACCCGTTCGGGTTATACGCTTATGTACTAATTTACGTTATTGGTTTTAGAGATTAGTAATGTTATAGTAATAGGAAGTGTACCCATATTTGAGTGGAGGGAGAATGGAAAACCATTTTGGAAAAAAAACCTCAGTACATCCGACCGGTATCGAACTCCTATCTCCCCGTCTGCGAGAGTCGCGCGTTAGACCACGCGGCCACCGAAGCAGGTGACGTCAATATTTCTTACATGCATAGAGATTAATATGCACGGAGGGAACTGTCGTCATTCGAATGAGCTTCATAGTCTCAACCCTTAGTCTGCGTGATCACCGATGCGAGTTTTAAGTTTTGTTAGTTTTCTATTGTTGAATTTGTTAAATAGTTATTAATTTTAAATAAAATTTGAATTGATTTAAAATCATCATTGATTATTTATCAGGTAATTAACATCCAACTTTATTAGCTGGACCTGATTATTAAGGAGTTTAGATTATAGTCGGATCCATCTAAGAAGAATATTATCTGACTATAGTGAAAACATTATGCTCAAAGTAAGGTTTTTTTTTTTTTTTNTTTTTTTTTTTTTTTTTTTGCAGTTGACACTTTTCACTGATGGTATGACAACTGTCTATATAGTCACTTTTTTTTTCTTCAAAATTGGCTTCTTATACTTAATTTTTATGTGTTCTAAATATTAATTCCTATAGCGATCCGACTATAATCAATGAAAAAGTAGGTGTCCTAGTCCCAAATGCAATAATTTTCGTTGTAAAGCTAACCACTCACACACGCAGAGTCGTTCAAAGGTCACCATAGGTCAGCTGGTCACGTTGAGAAGTCATCCTGACTACATGATGACTACGGATTCATTGGATTTAATTGAATAAAAAAAATAATTAAAACCTGTCCTCGACTCCCGTGTCAAAGTTGTTCCTTTTTCGGAAAACTTAATTTGTTTCTAAACGTTAGAACTGATCCTACCCTCATCAGTGGACACAAAGACGTCAGGTTCGCGATGGACTAGATTACTGGTGACAGAGAAGGTCGAGGTTCAAATCTTGGCCCTAGTATACTGAGGGTGATTTTGATAGTTCAATGCTGTAATATCTTGTTATCTTTGTAAGAATGTTTGAAATTGCCTGGTGGAGATGAAGGAATGCGAGGGTTGGTAGCCATGAGAAATATTTGCTTTGTTCGGCAGCAGGAAGGAGTTGCTAAGTGTGAGCCGGGTACCGCTAGGGGTATTAACCCCCAAGTGCCCAGGTCATTTACACGACAAACCCCGAGGGAAGCTATTACATGGAGGTGTAGGTAATGAGAGTTAAGGCTGGGCGCTAGTGAACGTGAGTTTAGGGCAGTATTTTTGAAGTTTTTATAGCATAAACATTTTTTGGCAAAAATAAATCAAATATTTGTCCTGAAATTTAATGACAACTTTTTCTCTTTATTTAAAAAGTTTGTCACCAAATGCCGCTATGTTCATAACAGATATTCAAGATCTGTTGAGATTAGCATGTGCAGAAAACTAAACTCTATGTTTCAATAGAAGAAATATTTGATTTATTTTGGTCAAAAAATGTTTATGCTATAAAAACTGCAAAATTAATGCACTATACGCGCGCTCACTAGCACCCCACCTTAAGTAGAGTATTTTTTGCATTTTTGTTTGGCCAAAATAAAATAAAAATTCTCCAGTAGAAACATAAAGAGTTTAATTTTCTTCCCTTGGTGACCTCAACAGTTTGTTGAATATCTGTCATAAGCATAGCGGCGTTAAATGAGAAACTTTTTAAATGAAGATAAAAAGTTGTCATTAAAATTCCAGGACACCCTTGACAGATATTCAATATGAGATTAATATGTGAAATAAATTAAACTCTAAGTTGTCTGACACCTTAGCTCAGTCAGTAGCGTGTCTGTCTGCTAAGTTCAGGGTCCCGCGCTCGATTCCCGGCATGGCCGAAAAATGTATAGCTTGTGAAATGTGAATTTCCTCAATCACAGTGATGAATGAACAGCAATAGGATTGAGTGTTGTGTCTGTTCTAGGATCAAGTTGTGTTCTGTTCAGAAAGCTCACGTACACTCGATAAAACAAAAGGCTGTTCTTTACTTGTTCCTGCCCAAGTCTCCATGCATACAGCCAATGATATATTTATCTTTGCGCCAAGTACATCTTGTAACATCTCATCTCGTGGTCCAACAGGTCTGCCACCGTCACAAGCTCGTCACAGAACTCACAGGGCAGACTGAGCACCCCCATGTCAGAGTCGAACTGTCCCAGGACCTCGCAGTTACCCAGGAGCGCCTGACCCTCGTCCGTCGACTGGAAATACAGCAGTCTATGGAGTTCTCTTTCCTTGTCCTCATCCTCTTGCGTTGTCCACGGGGGTGTCTCTGAAAAGGAGGGAACGCGTAAATCGCCGTCAATCGCCGGTGGTCGTGGGGTCCCTAACTGTCAGGCTCACGATGGACGGAGGGAGGTCCGTGGATTGAATCTTCCCCGGGAGAATTCTTTTAGTCATGTGATTATTATAACTCCCCATAGTAACGCAAACTACCCTGGCCGATTATACGCCCATTTTTTACGTGCTCCACGTTTTTATACCCGTCCGGGATATACTGTACGTATTTTACAATTGAGTAGGGACAGATAGAGCCACTTCGGTGGTCGCATGGTATAATGCGCTACTCTCTTAGTAGATCAGACGGGGATATCTTGGTTCAAATCTCGGTCTGATGTACCGAGGGTGGTTTTTACAACATGGTTTTCCACTCTCCCTCCACGCAAATGCGTATACATGTCCTATGTTACCTTCCTAATCCTTCAAACTATTAGCGTAATAACTACATAAACGTATAAACCGAACGGGTAGTAAGACGCGGTGCTCAAAATAACCAATATATTTATACAGCGCCAAATATTAGTGACTTTCAATAAATGTTGGTCGTTGAAAGTGGGCTTCCTATCGGATACTCAAACAAATGAAGCTCACAAAATATGCCAGTATTACTACGCGTAGGCATGAATTTCCACTTGTGGTCCAGCAATTCGGTGGCAGACCTACTCTCTGTATCATCATCCTGCTCCTCCGTCTCCAACCGGAGAAAGCTCAAGTTCTTCCGCAAGTTTTCAAACATGTCACTCTCCATGGACGCCTTGGTTCTCACGTACGCTTGCGCTTGAGCCGACGAAGTGGCGGCGTTCAAACTGCGTGACGCGAGCCTTGCGCGCCATCTGCTAGCAGACGCATTTCTGCTGCAACAACATGACATGGGCAAGTGAAGAATATTCCCCTCTCAATATTTCAAATAATTTTAACAAAAGCTGAAGGCGCGGCCGAAGGGAGCGCGAGTAGTTTTACAGTTTTTATACCACTAAATTTTTTTATACAAAATAAATAAAATGGTTCTACAGTAGAAACATTAAGTTTAGTTTTCTGCACATGCTTATATCAACAGATCTTGAATATCTGTCAATGGTGTCCTGGAATTTTGTCAAAACTTTTTCTCTTTATTTAAAAAGTTTTGACAAAATTCTAGGACATCCTTGACAGATATTCAAGATCTGTTGGTATCAGCACGTGCAGAAAACTAAACTCTATGTTGTTACTGGAGAAACATTAGATTTATTATGGCCAAAAAATTTCAATTTTATAAAAACTATACAAATATTTGAGCTCCCTTCGGCCGCACCTTAAAAAAAACACATTCAAAGTACTATTTACTATAATTCAGCGCACTGAAGACAAGTCGAATACATAGATTACATTCTAAGACCAGGTTTACGACTTGATATTCAATAGGTATCCTAGTATATTCATTAAAATCCCCAGTTTGAAAAAAAGTACTTAAATTAAAGATCTTTGGCACATTATAGCCGAAGGCCCCTCACAGCCCCTACTGATTCTCAGACAGATTTTTCTCCACCACCATAATATGTTTAAAGTGTGATCTGGTTGCTGTTATTATCGATTGTTTTAAAAGTTATTGAACCTAGGTCAACTATGTATTCAGACGCTAGGTTTACCATGGCACGCGAAGGTGGCGTAAATATTTACCATCCCACCTGAAATAAACCCCCTCTAGATTTATTTCATTCCCCTCTTAAGACTATAGAAATACCCCTAGTGTCTTCTACAGGTATACCAAGCCCCTCTTGATTTCAAAATAATTTTACCTGCTTCCCCCCTCCCACTAACCTTTACACATAAAGGTCCAACCAACACTGATGATATGTTTACCAGCTATAATTAAATTTGTGACAACAGTTTTTGCTTTCTTGAGCTCTCGAACTTGAAGAGGTGGTAGCCAACGAGAGCCTACAAGAATGCCTAGAGATAGCGGTTGATCAGATGATTTCAATGCTGCCAAAGTGATGTACCGTGAATTAGAGGTCAGTCATTGGTAAGAAGCAAGGAGGAGTGCACTAGAGTCTTTAATAATTACAATAATTATTTGTCAGCACTGAAACCATCGCTTTATCTTCCTTGCTCGACTTAAGGTTCCCCAGACAAGAAGGGTGTTTGGTCATAAACTAATACTTTATAAATAACAATTCGCAGTTCCTTACCGTGATACGATCTCTGTAGTGTTGAGGGGCGCTTCTGCGCACTGGTTTGCACAGTGGTACAGCAAATGGCGTTGCATATTAGAAGGGCAGACCCTTTCACATTAACACGTTCTGGCAACATGGACATAATTATTTCCGGGAGGGTTAGACCAGAGGTTACAGTAGTACTAATGGATGATATGGGAGGTCGAGGTTCGATTACAACCAGCTGCATTGTTGGTACAACCCGAACAAGTGCGTTTCTTTTAAAATGCACACTGATCTACAATTATTGAAAGGTACAGGGGAAAAGAGGCAAAGTCCAATTTTAACTCAAATAGGGTTAGTGCTGCCATCTGTTAGACAATTATGATACTTTTCTAATGCACTTTAGAATGTGGTTAAAAGAGGTCTCTGTCATATTTAAATTAATTGACTTAAAGTAAAAAGTATTTGCTGGGTCCTTGTGTGGTTTGAGACATAAAAATTGTCCTGGAAAATGTGTGTAGTGTGATTTTGCCTATTTTCCCTTTATACCCCTCAATTATTAGTCAGTCTCGTCTTGTCTGGTTTGCCCATGATGGGAAGTTCGTATCTCGTCAGCTTTTACTGGGGTAATTTTTATTAAATTGTTCCACAATTTGATGCACGTAAATGCGAGTACATATTTGATAAATTCTACTTTCTTCAACCCTGCCCCATTAATTTAAATATTTAGCTACCCCGGACGGGTGGTAAAACAAACACACACACACACACACACATGACACAACCACCAGTAACGGCACAATTCAACCTCCTCATCCTATTATTTTCTAATGTTAGATAATTATTGCTCATTCAGCAGTACATTTCTCTACTTTGTAAAGAGCTCTCAGTTATATTCTCAGCACGGCAAAAAATAAAAAAGTTATTGTTGAGATTAGGGCTTCTGTTTTCACAGAAATTAATTAACAAACGAGGGACGAAGGGTGTTTCAGTTTTAAACACACATTTGTTTCTAGTTTGTGTGCTGATACAATAGTTTGGTTCAGAAAGTGTACGAATAGTATAGTAGAATAGAAAAAATAGTTTTAAGTTTGATAGGACAATTTTGAATAAAAACATGAAAAAATTGACAATTTATACGTTTTGGAAATCAACTCGGATCTCCTCCTGTGTTCCCCATTTTCTGTTTTTAATAACTTGAACAAATAGTTTCCAAAGATATGAGAAATTAAACTATATTATTTTAAATTGTCCATTGCCCGTGACCAATTAATCAATTAGTAAACTTCAAATCGTCTGCCATTGTTGGGAAGAATTTTCATTCAAGTGGGAGCCTACATTTTAAAACTGCTCATGCATGCTTCATTGGGATTTTTATCGAGAAAGAAAATTAAATAAAAGCAAATGTTATGATTATTTAACATGATTGTCTCAAAACAAGTCATGGATAGTACCAATAAGCACACCACCAGCACAAATATCTAAATTTAGCTTACTATTCTTTGAAAACGGTACCGGTTGGTAAACTATAAATTATGATAGATTATACAAATACTATCCTAGTGTTGGTAGAAAATTTAAAATGAAAGTTACAAGTGACTATAAACATATAAATAATATGGTAATTGAAAATAATTTGTACTGCTCTACTTACACAATGCTTCAAAGTATTGTAAGGAGCTTGTAAATTATTTGTTCAACTTCTCAAATTGTTTAGAACACTAGTCTATTCATTTGTAATAATTTATGGTTTGAAACCAAAGTCTTATTTACTCTATGGCATTAGGAACTAGAAAGTTCATTGTCACACTTACAAAAATACGCCACCTAATATATTATTGTGTACCAACCCAAACCCACCCATCGATATTTATTAATATTTAAAAGGTACTGAATTTTTTTCAAATAAACGAAAAAAAAAAGCGTACACTAAAATATTAGAATGAAAAACTGGATGAATTAAAATTAGGCACAAATGCAAGATCCTCTGATTATTTACACTATAAACATTTAGAAAGATGTTGTTATGAGGAGGGAGGGTGGAAACTCGTGTTAAACAACATTTATTTTAAATAATTAGCAGTCATTACGGGTATCTAGAAGCTAGAATAAAGGCAGAAAAATTAAGCAGGTGAAATAATTAAAGAGAAAGTTTATTTAAATAATAAAAAAAAAAATTAAGGACAAAGAGGGAGGGGTAGTGAAGCAGTTTACCTATTTTCCAACACACGTGGACAAGAGGTAAACAAACCCATCTCGCACTTCAATTTACACAATCAAGGCCGTAGTCAGGGCGGGGTTTGGGGGTTCTTGTTATTTTCTCACAACAGTGTTAGTCATCTGAGAAAAAAAAATCCCACTTATTTAAGGAATTTGCACCTCAGACGTTAGCAAGTGAAACAAATCCAAAATTACGTGATCTTGGCTCATATTAATAACAGGCGAATAAAAACAGATTGTCACAGCTATTGGATCATTTCTTATAATAAAAACAAAAGGTTTGTCTACATAGCATCTATACAACCTACAAAAAGACAAAGAGAAAGAAAATTGACAGTTTCCAACTTTCGCCAAGAGATCACACTACCATTCAATCATAGAATCAAAAGACCAAAAACTTAGTATATAAAACCTCTGTATTTAAAAAATAGATAGGCAGTCAAAATGATAGTGTCACATATTTGTTTGCGATCATCAATTATGACAAGTTACTATCCGATATCTTAGCTCAGTCTGTAGCGTGTCTGTCTTCTGAACTAAGGGTCCCGGTTTCGATTCCCGGCATGGCCGAAAAACTTATTGCTGGCGAAATGTGGGTTTACCCTTTCACAGTGATGATTTAACGGTCGGGGACTGGTTGTTGTGCCTGCCCTAATATTAAGTTAGATTATAAGGTATATGAAGCTACGATAGACTTAGCAATTTGGTAGTGGAAAATATATATCGCTTGAATAAAAAGAAACTGCCACAGTCTGGAAACAGAATGGATGGGGAAAAAAATGATAACACGTTAATATATTATTAATTCTATTTTATAGGTATTGATAATATTTATTGTTATTGTAATTATTATTATTTAGCACCGCGTCTTACTACCCGTTCGGGTTATACGCTTAAGTACTAATTACACTAATGGATTAGGAATTGAGAAGACTGAATTTAGAGGAAGTGAACCCTCATTTGCGTGGAGGGAGAGTGGAAAACCATTTAGGAAAAACCAGCCCCAGTTCACCCGATGGAGATTCGAACCTCGGTCTCCCTGTCTTCGGTGGTCTGACTCAACACGACTGGAGCGTTAGCCAACTACGCCACCGAGGCGGGTGTTATTATAATTGTTTGTTATATCTATTAGTTGGTAAATGTACTTTTATATTGGTATATCACTGAGACTGTGTTCAGAACAACCAACTCACCTCAATAATGGTGTCAGAGAAATCCTGCCTCGAGATTGTAGAGGATAATTTCCACAAAAATATAATACTTTCTTATATCTTAGGAGGGGGTGGTAATGTATAATGTAAAAATAAAAAATAACACACCAAACATTATAATATGTGTTTATTATTCTGTAGCAGTTATGGCCTTAACTAAAATCACTACCTATGGTATGCCTTAATAATTAATATACCCTAAAAATGTGTGGTTGAAGATGTAATAAGGAAATAGAATTGATAGGTTCACTATTAAAAAAAACATACAAAAGTACCTATTCAAATTAGGAACAATATTCTTCTATTGTTTGAGGCAAATAACTTAGATATAATCTAGGCTTAAAATTTGAATTCTCTCCATATATTAAAAATCTTTTCATCAATGTTCCAACAAGACAACAATCACATATATTTATTTATAATGTTCTGAATTAATACTATCGTATAGTTTAGTAAAATGTTTACAAGAGCGAAAGATGTTCTAGATGAATAAAGATTAATTATTCTGCTCTTAATAATAATAATGCTTCTTCAAAGGAAAAAATAAGCCAAGGTAGGGTAGTTGATTTACTTCTCGAGCATAATTTATTAGGAACCTCCCACAAACACATGTCTCCCTTGAGCACTTAACCTCCTTTTTACAATCGATGGTTAAGTAAAAACTGTGAGAATACTATAACCATTCTAGCCATTTTCAAAAGCAATAGAAAGTCGACTTTTTTAATGTTTCAAATTCACTAATTCTAGAACAGATTTAAAACTTTCTACAAAGGCCAAAGAGGAACAAAATACCTCCTTAATTAATATTAAATACAAATATGACGTTGCTAGACAATTAAATCAACAGCCAGAGAGACGATGAAATATAATATAAGTTAAAACAAGAGACGCGAAAAAATTATCACAATTAAAATTAAAATATTGAATACAAATTGGTCACATTTTTTAACTCACCGCTAATCATAAAGTGTTTCTTTAAATTAAACATAAATACTTTCACCAATTAATTCACAGCCAGCTTCCCCAAATATAAATGATGTTAGTAGCCCTATCTATTACTCGGTAAGTTGTTGACATCTTGCCTATTATTATTAGGTGTTCTGTCTTAAGACAGGTCCTTGCCTTTTGTCAGGGAGCTTAGACCACCAATGCAACCTGTCCTATGCTTCCTTCTTCCACTTATAGATATTTTTTTTCCTTCATGGTAGCCAATATTAGAGTCCTTCTTCTTCCTAAGCTCCTCTTTCCTTCAACTTTTCCTTCTGTGACGTCGTGCAGAAGACAGTTCCTTCTAAAGATATGTCCGATTCAGTTTGCTTAGGACCGAAGAAACACATCCAAAATGATTTTCTTCTCACTCATTCATCCTAGGTCTTCTTCAATTGTCACCCTATCTGTCCACCTGTTCCTCTCAAGTCTTGTCCAGCACCACATAGCACCAAGTATTTATTTTCTATCTTTCTAATAGTCCAAGTTTCTGCTCCACGCAGCGCGATGCTCCAAATGTAGAATTTCATCAGTTTATTCTTCAGTTCCAAACTCAAACTTGATGGTCAGCTGTAACCACTTCTTGTTGAAAGCTTCCTTGGCCATGGCAATTATCTACCTAATTTCCTTGGTGCAGGCAGACTTCTCAGATACTTGAACTGTTTCATGCTTTCCAACACCTGGTTTCCAATTTTTTAATTTTCAGTGGCTCTTCAATTTTTTGAAATCACCTTAACTTTTGACTTCTCAATGTTGATCTCTATGCCATATCTTCTCCTTATCGCCACAAACCAGTCCATAAATTGCTGCAACTCTTTATTTTTGGCCACCAATGCTAGATAATCTGCGTATTTTATTGTGTTGATGACGCGTCCTCCTTTTATGAAATTGCCACGTCCCTCAAGGGCTTCTCTGACAAGCCATTCTCCATTCAAGTTAAACAGAGTGGGTGACAAACAGCATCTCTGTCTCACTCCTCTTCCAATCTATACGTTGTTGGTCTCCTATCATTCTGCCTCACCTTCACTAATGGTGCTTTCAAGGAATGTAAAATTCAGAATATACCAAACAGTGATTTTACCGGTATCTTACCTTACACGACTAAAATAAATTTAGGGTGTTTGAAAACAAGATGTTGAGGGAAATATTTGATTCCCAAAGGGACGAGGCTACTTGGGAAGGGGAGGAGGTTACATAATGTTGAGTTACATACCATGCACTCAATACATTGTTAGGATAATAAAGTCCCGTAGATTACGGTGGGCAGGACATGCAACACTAATGGGGAAAATATATAACCGTGTTCAGGGCATTGACTGGCAAACCCGATGGAATATACTATTGGAAATACCTAGACGCAAACGAGATGATAACATTAGAATAGATCTAAAATTTATAGGGTATAATAAGGTGTACTGGATAGAACTAGCTCAAGATAGGGGAAAGAGGGGTAGTTTTGTAAGTGTGGCAATGAACTTTCAAGTTCATAGTGCCATAGAGTAAGTAATTAAATCCTAGCTTGAAGGAAGCGATATTTTCTACGTCCAGAGCCAAAGAAGACAAACAAAGCAGATATGTTTGGGTTAATATTCATATATAACACATAATATAGATAACATTAGTGTATAGCACATACGTAGTGCGCTAGAAGTTAAATATATTATTTTCAATGTTAACGTTTATAATCTATACATATTGAGTGAATATTGTATAGTGCAAAGTTCATAAAGTTGATGTAACTTTAACTTCTTCTAAGCCTACGTTATGCGTGGTGCGCACTATGGATCATCTTTAAACTTGAGACTTATCACTCATCCAATGAGAATGCGAAGATACACGAAAATTTGCTTGTGTTTTCATGTTTGAAATTCCTTCTGGTAGCTATACTTGTTTGTTATTATAAACTTACTTTGCTTTAACGTCAATAACTACGATTATATATACATATATATTATAATTGAAAATAAAGAATTAAATTACATTTTTGGTTTATTACTGAGAAATATGTCTACCATAGTATTCATAGCAATACCTAATATTACGGGCAAAATTTACATTAGGTTAGCTTCAAGTTTCATCAAATATGGTTTACTAACGTAGTTTTTCGATTCAACCCTTTAATAAAATATTTTTAGAGACTTTCTCTAGAAGTGCAAGGAGGTTAGGCCATTTTATATAAATACACTATGTAATATTATACACTGTTGTGTTTTTCTTATGAATTGTACACAGTATGCTATGCACTATTTACTAATCGCTATGCGTTAAGCATGAATATAAACCCATCCTAAGAGAATTCAATAGTTTAAAATAGTATGATCCTTGCTCAACCCACTGCTGCACTAGGTTCATTTATTAAACAATGAGACTACCAAGTGGAGTGATTGTACATTTTTGACAGAATGGTGTAAAAGTTTTTGCCTAAATACTGTTTGCTACACCTAATTTCATTGCTGATGGAACTGCATGCTTACTATTGAGCAACAGTGTTGTCATTATTTTGCTTTCCGTGATCAGTCTTCCTTCAAATGTATATCAAATTTGGCAATGCTGGGCTGTCGTTGTTGCCAGTAGTTGGTGCTTCTTCCTCCAGCATAGTCGTAAAGTTATAGAAGTCTGAGTCTCGTGTTCCTAATAGCTAGCTCAAAAACATTAACTAAATAAACACTCATATTTTATTAATACTTTGTGTAGAAAAAGATTTGTTATTGATCACGTTAAGATTGTGTGTGAATGTGTTGGTTGTTTGGGTTTTTTTGCCGTAAGGTTGTGGAGCTATAGTTTTATGTGCATATTAATATATTTATTAATGTATTGCTAACAGTTAAAATGTAACACGAATTATGGAATCTCCGGTTGTTACAAACAATTACATTCCAAGAGGAAAATATTAAGTAGTAAAGAAAGGGCAATGGTATTAAGAGTCTACACCTATTTTCGTAAAGACGGAACTTGTTTAGTAAATCAAGCGGCAATGCAGACTGCAGAAGTTACAGGTGTATCTTATAAGTTAGTAATATCTATTAAACAAGCATTCAAAACTAAGGGAAAGTTACTGACACCAATCAAAAAAAGTAATAACTGCACTCAAATGAAGCGTTTGGATGAATATGACACTTTTACTCAAGCAGCAATTCGCAGGAAGGTACATTCACTTTACCGTAACAATGCATTACCTACCCTAAAGAAAATTAAACCTTTGATTGATATTGATAGTGACCTTCCTAATTTTTTGATTAAGGACAAGTAAGAATGTAATTTATAGCATTTAGTGTAAAATGCATGTTGTAATATATTTGTTTGTATATTAATTATGAGGAAAAAAGATTTATACATAAAATATTTTTAAGCATAATTAAGAGGGGAATAGAAAAAGTTAATAAACTTTAATCTTTAAACAAAAGTTTGTGGAAATAGTTAATGTTTTTTGAAAAGGCTGTACACCGATAGGAAATGTTTTTGCCTGTCAATTGAACCCCCAACCTCCTCATGCCACATTGTTTACAGTGAGGGATTTCCAAGTAAACCTTCCCCCCTCATTTCAAAAAAACCGAAAGCTAGAAGGTTTGGCAACCGGTAACAGAGAGAGAGAGAGAGAGCGAAGATAAATCTTTTCTCCATAAGACCTGCAGTTCCCTCAGCTATGAAATTAGGTGTGAGTAAGAAACATAGCGACACATGCATATACTAACTAATCATTCAGGAAGCTTTGATTTAATACTATGGTAATATTTACTAAACTGATATAATGTATAAATGTATTTAGTCATCATATACCTATGGTGGAAATGACATCCGCATGTGACAAGACTAGGTTATTGCAATTAAATTAAATTTACAATCACGCTTGAGCTCATCATCTACATGGCTTTAAATAGACATACATATTTGAAAATATAGAAGAGTTATTATTTAAAAGTAAACTATTTCTTAGACTTTTACGAGCTGCACACAGTTGAGTAGATGGCACAAAGAACACCTTTAGTTGACATTCATGACATGGAATTTGAGAGTCATATTTACTGAAAAATACATTAAACGTGAGATGAAAAAATATTACAGTAAACACATCAGGTACACCCCGTTTAACCCAAAAGGTAGCAGACCTGCTTTGTTTGATTACACTATGGTGTTACTTAGAGGATAAGGCCATAGTGTAACCTATCAAGGTAAGAATGCTAAAGGGAGTGTACATTTTCGAGATTAGAACAGTCCCAATTGTCAAATTTTGAGCGATGTATCGAACCAACTATAGAAAAAAAGATAAAATCCAAAGGATCACCTGCAGGACGTATCTTCCACTCCATTTGAGATGGGCATTTTACATAATGTGATAAAGATGAAATAAAATAAACCCTAGTGGTATATTAAGAAACTTTAGGATATTGTGGCTAAGATACATTAAGAGCTTTTACACCATTATTAGTCCATGCTATGGCCTTACAAACTTTTTATTTAATGTTTTGGTGACCCTGTGAGTTTGTGTAGCTAAACATTGTAATATATTATTGTTATTAAACTTTAACAAAACTAATGTTTAGTAACTCTCGTTAGGATAATCTGTAAAAGAGTTGTTAAAATTACACGTGAAAGACGAAAGTAAATATTATTTAAGTAGATTGACATAAAATGGGAAAACACTGATTTAATAACAAAATAAAAATGACTCATGGATTGACAGGATCTAGGCAAGTCATTGATTTTGATTTTTAATAAGTTAATAAGGATTTTAACCTTACTATTCAATGTTGATTTTCTTATTAGAATTGACAGAGAGAAAACCAAGCTATTGTATGCGTTTACCATCCATGAAAAAATAAAATACATTTAAAAATTGACAAGCTTAGAAACATTTGTAGGCCAATAAATAGTACAGATAAACGGGTGTGGGGTAAAAAAAATACTTTGACTAATCACCACCAACTATAAAAGCTTAATTGTGATCAATAATGACAAGGTATTCCCAAAGACAAACCGACCATACAATTTTTAAATGGCTGCTCTTCACATATTCAAATAAGTGCTTCTATAATTACTATATTGGGGTCTTTGTAATTCATTGCTATTTTGTTTTAGAGGCTACACAATCAATAGCTTACATTTATTATTTGGGATATTGGTATAAGCCAATTTCTCATAAAATATGGTGCACATTTAACTTTGTTGAACTTTGAACAATGCTAACACCTTTAATGGATTTATCATTGATATATAAGATTAAAAAAACTTTTCAACATCCCAGCATGTAAGTTAAAAAGGTGCTTTGTATATGTTCTTTTTTCACATGTTTTATTGCCACGAACTAAGGTTATTTGGAACTGTTGGAACGTCACCAAAGGCAGGTTTCAGTTAGCATTTCAAGTATGTTTATTCCTAAACATGTACAATACACCACTGGGTACAGAATATGTTCAATGACCCAATATTTCCCCAGATCATAAAGTTTTCATACAAAATTTTTCCAAAAACCATAGCACACAAAATAAAACAGCACTAAACATTTTATGAAGGCCACAGGGAATAAAGATTATCGCTACACAGTTCAGAAAATTCAAATTTATGCCAAGCAGTTGAAAAATAAAACTTTGCTTCAAAAACTTTGCCAATTCCATTGAAAAGTTTTTAGCATCGAGATTCTTGCCTTTTCGTATACTCTTGTGCTTCTTTTGTAGATCAATTAAAAATAGCTTAAAATCTCTTAAATGTTTTGTAAACGCTTGAGTTCACTTTGAACTAAACGAGTGTCCTGGAATGATTTTGGTTTTGATACGCCCACTTCTATTTCTTAAGCTAATGAAAGCAGTTCATATCCAATGTCCCACTTGTAATTTTTCATTAGATTAAATTTACCTATAATTTGAACTTGATTACAGATCCAAATTAACATTTTAAATTTATGAACGTTATTCAACAAACATTCTAACCCATGAGCAATGTCCCACATAGGAAGTAAAAAGTCATGATTTAAATTTTCACCAAGACCCGTCAATTTTTATTTATCTACACTAAGGTTAAAATATTGCACGAGGGAGATGGTAAGTTACTGGGTTTACTCTGCTTAGACCCAATTCAGTGACCAAATGGTTTAAGGCTTCACGCTTATGTTAGACTGGCCTGCTGATGACAGGGAGATCGAGGTTCGAATCTCGGTCGGGTCTACCAAGGTTTTTTTCCTAAATGGTTTCCCACTCTCCTTCCACTCATATATGAGTATTTAATACCTTTAAAATGTTTCCTTCCTCAACCATATATCACTAGAGTAACTATAATGTATGCTTATAACATAAACAGGTAATAAGATGCGGTAATAAAATAAAACTGCAGTTAAAAAATCACATAGTATTATGCATGGTAAAAAATAGGTTTTTTCTAGATACTCTGAAAAATTCTTTGGAGTGAAGACCACCAACATCGGCATCATTCAAGCCTAAGCAGTGCAAACTTAATAAAAGTTCATAAAAGTTGCACTCCTTGCCTTTTTTTACTTCACTGTACTCTAGCAACATGGAGTCCCACTTTTACATTTTCCTTCACTGTAAACGATCAACAAGGTGTGGTGTATTAATCACAACTTGTGAATGTGTGGAATTCCAGGCCTCCACCGTGGTTCGGATCCCATGTTAAACTGTAGGTCCTCCGTTTCATCTCACAATCACCCTACCACTACACATTAGCGTAAGTGTGTATAACCCGAACGGGTAGTAAGATGCTGTGCTAGTAGTAATAATGTGAGTTTTTAAAATTTGAAATTCAATACTTTGAATAGATTATAGCAACTGCTCTTCACCCAAAAGAGGAAAAACACCAAAAGTTTCAATTTTAAGATAAGCTGCCTCTAATACTGCACTCTTGTAACTCCTCCTTGCAGACACAACATAAATTGACAAATATCTGGAACCAATTTGCTTGTAACTCTAATTAATCTAATTTTAACTTTAAATTATCACCACCTCAAAATTCCCCAGGAGTGGTTTAGTTTCTCTTGAACCTCTTTCGCACTTTCAGACATATTCTGCGCCACCCATCATAGTAGCTTGTTTGTTTACAGAGGAATATGACTATTTATCACACATATTAAAAATTTAACTTCACCTCATATCATTTAATGATTTAAGTTAGGGGTCTTCAATAAAGCTGTTGAGGCATTGAGTTTCAGACAACAGGTATGTCCAAACACCTTCAAGATACTTGTTAAAATTCTTCCTGTGGGTCAAAGAATAATAGTCTTCAGGGTGCTAAGCATAAAAAAAAATGGGACTTTATAAATGAAAAAAAGTTTGTCATGTTTTGGTTTCAGAAAGAGGTTGCGCAGCCTCAATTGCGAAGAAGAATGTTGCGACTTTATGCCGCTATCCAAGAGAATAAACAACTTACACATAAATAATAACTCTCTTTACACTGGTTTCCATCACATGCATGCGGAGCATTCCTCAGTCAAACAGGTAAGGACATGTTTTATTGACACCCTACCTCTAAAGTAGGCTAGTGAAAAAAACCTCCATGGCTTGAGCCCGCAAGCTAGTTATACCAACCGAGCCGCCGCCGCCGTTAGCAATGATAGTGCCAACATTTGTGGATAGAGGATGTAAAGTGGTCGACATGTGGTAAATCTCAGTTTTCTAGACCGGAGCTGCTACTTCTATATTCAAGTAGCTATTCATTTGTCCTCGCGAGGCTGAGTTGACTCCGTTCCGTTCTGGAATCTTTGTATATGTACCCAGGAACTCTGACCACTAGACCACAGAGGCAGTTGTAAATGAACTTAAGTTTAATTCTATTCTTTAAAATAGTACCATTCAAGTTGGACAGTAAAATTAAATCAAGAAAATTTTAGAACTAAACCAAGGAAATTTGTGTAGTATATTAAATAAAATAAAAAATAAACTATTTATTACTCCATGAAGGTGCTGAATGTATCACTTAAGGTGGGGATGTACGGATCTGCTAGAAAAGGCCAGTGTGTTTGCAATTTGTGTGGCAAAACTTTTTTTTTTGGCCAAAATAAATAAAATATTGCTTCAGTACAAATATTGTATAATTTTCTTGACATGGTAATATAAAGAGTTGTTGAATATGTCATGATCATAGATAGCGGCATTAGATGAGAAACTTTTTAAATGAAGAGAAAAAGTTGTCATTAAATTCCTGAACAGACTTAACAAATATTCAAGAATTGTTGAGGTCATCACGTGAAGAAAATTAAACTCTATGTTTCTACTGAAAAAAATATTTGATTTATTTTGACCAAAAATATGTTTTGATATAAAAAAATGTCAAAACACTGGCCTTTTCTTGTGTTCCTTACATCCTCACCTTAAATATATTGAATAATTAAAATTTGAAAATTAAAAAAAAAAAAACTGATTTTCATTTGACAAAATTTCATTAAAACAATTAAAAGAGATTTTTTTTCTAACTGTACCATCTGGTGGTTCAGTCTGTAGGGTACACAGGCAGCCCTGAGGAGCCAGGCGCCGGTCCGTCGGTGGGCCACACTCCTCCCAGGCTACAGCAAGCTTGGATGAGCCCCTACAGTCCGAATATGAGCCCACAGCAGAATCCGTACTATTACGAGAACAATAAGATGCTGTACACCCTCTACATGGAAAGGATGCAGCGAGGGAGCCAGGAATTATACTAAAGCTTGTACATCCTTTATTTGGATAGGACGAGAGGGTGCACAGCACAGTACTAGCACCTTCACCCCATCTATATGGAGAGTACAAATCACCTCTAATTACTCTGTATAAAGTTGACCTGGTTTTATTATGTGTGAGACTGTCTTTTTCATTCGTTAGGATTGTAAACCCTAAACCTTTTTTGGTATGGTTCTTTAGTGTATGGTTAAGGTATAAAGAAAAGAGTGAAGGGCGATGGTGACTTATGAAATGTAAAGTAACCTAATTTTATTTAATATTTTTTAGCAGTAATAAATGTGTTAAGATTTTGGTAGGTATTATTAATTTTGATGTTTTTTCCCCCCAACAAACTTAAATATTAAAAGAATCTCAATTTTTATAACTTTTTTTTTTAAGAGTAAATTATTTTTTCTTTAAAAAATTCTTAATCCTAATTGGAAAATGTGAATAATGTAATAGAAACTAACAGTTTGAAATAATGTAAAATTATAGTAAAGGTGCGATTATAGAGCCTGCAAGGCTTTTTAGAAACTATGGCGGTCCTACAAGAACCATAGTACAAAACTAAACAAATTATGAAGATATTTTAAAATTTCCATTATTTGTTTAGTTTTGCACTATAGCCAAATAAGAAAAGAAGACAAAATATAATATATGTTGCATGTGTATACAATTCAATATGTTTGATAAGATATGAGCCAGTTCAGCCTTCCTATCATTATTATAATTTTATTTTAACTCTAATTGGTTAATTTGCTGCTACAGGCGTGAAAACTATTCAAAGGGTCAAAATTACTTTCTTTACGAACCAAATACTGACAAATTATTGACCAGTTAAATTACACCTATTGATAAATTAGCGCTTTTAAAAATAAAACTTTGATTCATTAAAAAAATATTGACTTTACTGTCAAGACTGGAGTAAGTATGCCAAGCCTTCGACTCCTCTCATTTTCTACTGTTCGATTCAGACTTCAAGAAATGGCTATTGTATATTAATTAGTAATAACGAATTCACAGCAGTAAAATCTATTTTATGTTTAAACTGACCACTTTAAAAAAAAACTATCCTTGTACTGACCCTTTTACACCTTTGTAGTATTATGCAGGTGTACAGTTTGATTTATTAAATTAACAAGTATATTAATAAAATTCTGGGTTATGATTAACAAATTAATTATAATTTTCCATTTTTAAAGTTCAATTATTTCAAATAGCCAATTCCCCTTTTAACCAACTTTTTTGGGGCAAACAATTTTATTAGACCTAATAGTTTGAAAAATGAAACAGAAGAACATAAGAGTGTTTCCATTCTTAATGGAAATGTCATGTTTATTTTCATACAGAATCGGTTTCATTTTCAAATTTATGGTCTTTCTTTTCTTTCAAGACTACAAAAATCTAGAAATAAAATAATTGAATTCTCATATTAAGCTATGATGCAAACATATAGTTCTATTTCTCTTCTAGAACAACAATAAAAATAAATTAACGGGTTTATTGAATAATTTTTGTACAACATTACCTATAAAGAATCTATATAATTATATACAGGTGAGTAAATACACTATTTATTTTCAAAAGTAAAATAAATCCTATTTACCTTAAGTTTTTAGTATTTTGACTTCTTTTCACGTTTTAAGGTCATACTTCTATTAATGTTTCCAGCCTGTGGCAATTTTTATCCAAGCCATATATTTTCCACTACAGGCTTGCTAGGTCTGTCACAGATTCATATGCCTCATAATTTAACTTAAGACTAGGACAAGCACACATCAAGTCCCCAGCCGTTAATTTATCACCGTGAAAGTGTAAACCCACATTTCACCAATGATACATTTTTCGGCCATGCCGGGAATTAAACCCGGGACCCTTAGCTCATTAGTCAGAAACGCTACTAACTGAGTTAAGATGTCCGATACTTTTTAAGGTACATTTTGCTATTTATGGAAGAAGATATACGATAGAAAATGCCTTAAAACCCTACTCCTGCTTTTGAAAGATATTAATGCAAAAATCATTAATGAATTATTCTTTTCACTGCATCTTAATACCTGTTCAGGTTGTACACATATATAATTACTCTAATGAGGAAGGAAGCATAATAGAGGTAATCTACTTGTATTTGCATGGAAGGAGAGTGGGAAACCATTTAGGGAAAACCACCCTCAGTATACTCAAACTTGGTTTCGAACTCTGATCTCCCTGTTATGAAGCGGGTAGTTATATAAATTAATATTAAGTCTACTTGGAAATTTGTTCTCGAAACAGTTGTCAAGTTTACTGAGCCTGGGGAATAGGTGTTCCAATGGCTGAAAAAATGGACTTACTAAAAATTAAATTTTAAGTGATCAATTATGATAGAGTGGGGTGAACTAACCTCCCCTCCACTGCCTCCAAGACCGAAGGACCCCGGTGGCAGGTAATATTATTGTCATTGCGAGTGAGTTTCCTTTAGAGGGTGGGTGTTTTCATTCCTCCTTTAGATGTTTATTGCGTACTAAGAAATGTGTACTTAGGTCCTTGTTCCTGACTAATCTGCAATAAGTGACAGTTGTGCCCGCTAGCATACAGCTTTCTCTCTCTAGGTTTAGTTTCTCCCTCTAATGCTACCCTCCAGCTATTCTCTGGTAGGAAGTGGGGGGAGGGAGTTCACTCAAGTATACAGTGACTAAGATAAGCCTGTGTGGGTTAAATGAATCATTGTAGTATGGGAATTTACTTTTTATGAAAATAAAAACTAATTGAAGGCATTTTATGCTATTTCTTACATTTTCAACTTGCATTTTATTAACTGACTAATTATATCAGAGCACAAATTACAAACTAGCTTAATCCATAACAGTCACAATGAGACCCCCAGCTGTAAAATCGTCATTGCAAGAGGAAAATCCCAATTTTATCCATGATAATTTTATCGAATGTGCAGGGAATCAAACCAAATACTCTTGGTTCAGAATAAGACCAAATAAGACAATTTACATAAAATTATTTAAAATAAGTTTTATACTTTAGTACACATAATATATTGTTTAATGAAGGCATAGCAAACTAAAATACATTTTACTTTTTTCACTAACAGTGAGGTCGAAGTTCAAATCTTATTCAAATTAATTGGGAGAGGTTTTAATACTACCTATAGATTAAAACGTTAAAATGCCCTTGTTTTGAATTATGATCAAATAAAATCTATCAACAAAATATGTGTATTCCCATTGTTAATTTTGTGTTAGTTTCCCTCGGGGCCAGCTTTAAGATTGTATAGACCATGAGCCCTTACTTTTTTAAGGCACCTCTTTTTTGTAGAGTACGTGTTTTTAAAACTTTTTTTTATAGTTTGCAACATTTTAAAATGGTTAAATTAGCTATTTAGAGGTGGGTAATTTGAGGTCATAAAGCACTATTTGATAAAATAAAATAGCGTAAACTCCCGATTTTATAAAAATGAGCATACATTATAAAAACAATATTTAGTGTTATTCTGTTTTCTCTCGTTTTAAATACAAGGTAAGTTTAAATCTTTGTTCTTACTAGTTACTGGATCTTTAAGGGTGTCAAAGAGGTTAAAAAAATCGACTTAAAAATTCATTACAAGTGATCAATTATGAATGATAGATTGGGGTAAATTAACCCCCCTTCACCCACTCCCAGACCAAACGACCCCGGTGGAAGGTAATATTGTTGGCATTCTGATTTTTTTTTTCAAAGCAAGGGTGTATCATCGTCGTTATAAATTAGTAACAAATTATCTATAGAAAGTTACTCTAGTAAATATATATTTTAATATGGACTAAAACGTATTTTAAGTTGAAACGTTACGTTCTCACGTTGGGTGCCCCGTGATTGAGCGCCAATCATTACGATACAGAATTATTATTATGACCCAAGTTTGCTTGGGGCGCCAGTTAAAGTTATATCGTTTAATCAGCTGATAATTGCCCCGTGATCAAGCACTAATTAAAGCGGTACAGAATGTTTGTGAGATAATTTAATTAAATAAATAAAACCTTTAATATTGCACACGATTTATTTAGATCATGGCACTGGTTTGTTACAACGTTCTTTAGATTTATGTCGCCGGCACTGTTAATATTTTTCTCTGTTGAGTTATATTACTATTTTTCCTACCTGCACTGTGTAGATTTTTGTGACTACTCTATATATTAATACGCACAAGCAGCTTTTATATGACCTACCCCTTGCCCCTCGGACCTCTTCTGACCAGTGTCAAAACCAACAAATCTAAAGCGTCCTGGCGACAGGTGTCGTGAAGGCTAGCTTCCTATTGGGTAGAGGGAGCTAGCATCACTTGCTTTTTTGGTAAACCCTACATAGTTACTTTATGAAAGAAGAAATAAGTTTTAATGGTGCATTATTTCTGAAAAGCGCGTTGATTCTTCATGGATGAAGTCTTAAAAGGATAATTTACATACAGTTTATTGAAGAAAAATACCTTCATCCATGACTTTTTTTATATTGTATGAGAGCGGTCCAAATCAGTATCGTTACAAAGTATCTGCAAATAATATAATTAAAAACTAAAATGTAGGCATATATGACATTTTTAGGTGACAGTGAAGTTGAGATTCAAATCTTGTTTAGAATCATTGGGTGGCATAAGGGGGTGCGGGGGGGCTAGCTCTAGATTAAATTTGTAAATAAACCTTGTGTTAAAACTTATGGACTAATTTTTTTTTATCAACAGTCAGTATATTTGAGCCTGATCATCTATTGTCCCCCAATGGTCAGTTGAATCCTTAGAAACAGGTGTCTTGTCTCATATTTTATATTTTTAATGTGACATTTATATTTAATTTAAATAAATCATTACTGAAAGTAGAGTTGGTCAAGCAAGGCTATATATTTCTGTCCTCTGTTTGACGACGGTTTATAGCAGCATAGAGAAAGGATATAGGCCTAGTAGAATAGTGATAATTTTCCCTATGATAACAGTGATCTACACATTTTCTATAATGTTGGCCAAATTTAACTTTTATTTTGGACTTGCATTATGTGAACATGAATATCGCATCATTATTTATATGAACTATTTATCAAGGGTCGGGAACGTGTGGCTCTGAAGCCAAACGCTGCTCCTAGCCAGAAAAATGGTGGCTCTTTTCATGAAATGTAGTTCCTTAAATATACAAATATAAGCTGTTCTTATATAATGTTTTCCAACATACCCTTCAAGGTGACATTCGTAGCAATGACTCATTCATAGTTATTCCCACTGTTATAGCTCGGTGCATAACATTGGACTCGGACCCTTAAAATCATCCAAAATCAATATTCGATATAATAAACATGCATAAATTATACTCATACATGCTTTTGGGGTAAGAACTAATTGTCTACCAAATTTCAGCTTCCTACTAGGCCTTATGCTTTTCTAGATATATTTAGCTGGATAGAGGATCTCAACTGACAATTATTATTATAGAGGGATTCATAAAATAGACAATATATTGACCTATTTTTAATTTTACTATTTTATTGCATAGAAATTTTTAACCAATTGCAGCAAAGATCAAGGAATGTAAAAAATAGCACTGCAGAACATCATAATTGTAATACACCTAATCTGCAAAATTAACACTGTAAAATCTAAATCAAGAAAATATTCGATTTAGAACTCATTCCAGAAATATTGCTTATTTAACTCTGATGTAGGCAATGTTCGATTTTAAGATAAAAAAGTATTCAATCAAATAAAACGTTTTCACCAATAATAAATAGATAAAAAAACCTAAATTATTATTATGATAATAATAATTAATAAACATTAATCACCAGAGTAGCAATGTTTGTCATTTGTTTAGTAGGCCCTACGCGTCATTAACAGTATTTGTTTTGTGATTTTACTATTATGATAAATAGGCCTACATTATTAAAATAATAAATGCAAAGGAAGGTTCAAACGCTATACAAATCAATAGAAATATTTTACTAAGCCAAATTAAATATTAAAAGTGTTAAAAGCATGGCCATATTTTTCTATTGACCATACCAGATAAACACCTCGAAAGGGGTGTGGTGTGTGTGTGTGTGTGTACATAATTAATGGCACAACAAATCTATGCTTAGTCAAAACAAGTAAAATAAAAATAATAACAATGCTGATTGTCCTACAATGATCATATAATTAGAAAAATTAGCAAACATTAAAATTGTTATATATATATAAAAACACATTCTAACTTAGTGAAAAATATGAAACAGTGAAAAAGTTTGAATTTCCTATATGGAACATAGCGTTATTTAAAACCACTATACATTAAAAATAAAATAAAAATTATTTATCTAACAAAATAAAAATTAAATTAGCACAAACATTATTAAAATGACAGCTTTCTTTGTAACAGAGTAAATGTTTAGCTGTTCATAAATTGTTTATACGATTATAATGAAATCTTGATACGCTCAACTGTGGCGAGTTAATAAAAAAAAAACTATTTCTCACAGTTAATAGTTTAAGGAAACCAATGTGATTAACTTAATCAGTTAAAATGCTAAACTCTATTACTGTCACTTTTTAAAATTTAAAGCAGTAAGAAACTACTATTATGAGTGATAACATGGTTTCATATCAAATATCCCAATTTACTATTCCCCTTAGTAATGATGTTGACAACCATAAGATTATAGGCAAATGTTAAGTTGGAGCAATGTGTAGGGCTGTAGGCTATACATAGTTTTAGTCTTTCAGATTAATTTCATGGATTGGTTAAGATAAAAACAACTTTGTAAGCCCATATTAGATTATCCAACATTGTCTAAGCTTGTATAGTTAAATGTGACCAAATGGTTATAATTGACACAAAAATATGATTTATAATATTTTATTTAAAACAAAAATGGTGGCTGGATTTTTACCTGACCAAGGAAACCAAAATAGATATCGTAGGTGGTAAACACTTACCCTCCTTTACAACAGCCAAGTGCATAGAAGCGGTGATCTCATTCTTCATAAAAAAAGACAACACAAACAAGATAAGGAGCGGCGATCCCCCATTTTAACAAAATGAGACAATATAAAGGTAGGTAGATATTGGCTTCCTGGCAACATTAACTCGCATAGGAGCGGTGTTTATCTGGTACTTTATTATTGCATATTACGTGCTCTTGTATTTATCATGACACTGTAATGTTATTTTTTATCTGAACTCTATCACACATATTCATATATTTTTACACTTAAATACTTTTAAACATTAATTTTTCATTAATTTAATATCATTTTTAAACGTAAATTATAATATTTTATGATTGTGTGATGTCTTTCTCATTAGGCTCGAGATTATCATTAGTAGATTTAGATTTCTTCTGCCTTGAAATGCAATATATATTGTGGATCTCATATTTTCAATTTTCGTTTCACCCTACTAGCCAAAATCTCCGGTAGCATACATTGCATAAAAAAATCTCGTAAGTTTTTGTTGCATTATATTGTCCCATAGCTCCACATTTTTTGGAATACGCTCCACAAAAAAGTCTCTCTCTGTGAGAACAATAAAATCACAATCACAATATTCCCTTCTGGTAATATTTAGTTGACCTTGTATCTGTTAATAATATTTGTGATGTTTTTTTTAAGTGAAAGTATGCTCTTATTTATCTCCAAACAAAAATTCATATAACAGCCATTACTTTTGCCAACTTATTTCTCTTGCGAGCTCAACTCGATGGAGGTTTTTTAGCCATTTAAAATTAAACAAGTATTTGTAAACGTTAGAAGTGATGGCAAATTTGCCTTAAATTTGTAGCAATAACAATGAAATGCAAACTCCCATAAGAAATAATTTGCCATAAAAGGTGGACATTTTATAGAGCGACCAAGTGTATCTACGTTACTAAAACGACCATGTGAACCCTTCTACCAAAGACCAGCGAAAAGAAGAAAACATTTTACAGTACTGCAATTTAGGCACTGACTCTCCTTTCTGTTACTAATAACATGCCCTCCGCTCCTCATTCCCTATTCCAAGCTGTCACTGGACAGAGATATTATTTGTTGCCGTTTATGAGTGAGTAAGAAGGGATTTTTAAGAGAATGAGAATTTGGAGTATTCCCATAGAAGGGGTTGGAGGGGAGGAGACATTACACTAAAGTCCTGTAAGAGTTCGCTAAAGGATAGTCAATGTAAACAGCTATTGTTAAGCGAGGTAATGATTCAAAGCTGTGGACAGCATGAGTTTGAAAAGTAGGTATTAAAAAATACCTTCCTCATAGAGGAAAAAATCAAGTATCTAACGGTTCTGAACTGATTCACCATATGTTTGTAATACATTTAAAAAATTTAAACAGTAAGATCAAAAGAAAATAAATCATTACACAAGGATATATAAAAATGTAATAATTATTATTTAATATTTTATAAAGTAATAAGGCGATCATATTGTAATCTTTATAAGATCATCTATAGCAAGTCATTATGACAATTACAAAATATCTACTACTAAAATTTAATAGTGTTTGAGATACCTTCTCATATAATTCCTTTAATTAAAGTGTCAATTTGATCAAATTAAAAAATATTAGTAATTAAAAAATAGTTTTTTTGAAACTATAACACAGCCAGAATCTGTTATTTGGAGCCAACAGTTCAATTTCTGTAAAAAGTTCCGAGACTTCAACACCCTTAAGTAATTACTAACATAAATAAAATAGGCTAGTATTTTAATGAGGGGGTTGAGACTTTAGTTTGTTTACAAATATTAGGCTGTATGAACAAGAAGGCGCCTCCCATTTTATATTAAAATTTCACTAATTATTTCTTCCTTTTTTTTTTTGCGTTTCATATTCACAAGAGTTAAAAATCTTAATTTGCAGAGCTATGTTGTTTACAATTGATCCAAATTTTCAAGACTTCATGGCACAGAGAGCAGATATATAGATATTAGGTGAAATAAATAGACTTCATTCAAACAACAATTTACATTACATACTTTATTTTATAATTAGTACAAGCAACACTGGGTTTGTCATTGTCATTAAGAATATGTATTTAGCCTGTTAACAAATTCTTCATTAATTACTATCTAATTATGTGATTCTCAGCTTTTACACAGTAATTTTTATCAATCATTCAATAAGAGTGCGGAAAAAAAACAACGTAACATTAATGTCAGTCAGTTGGAGTCTCTTTGTACTATCGTCTTGAATACAAACATAAATAAAACTTGTTCAAAGGGGACACCACTTAGGTTGACATCAAGTTTTTACATCAGCTATTGTGTTCAGTAAACAAAATTGAAAAATTTATAAACTAAAGTCAGTAAAAACAAAATATTTCACTTAAGTAAAAGGTATCGATGTTTAAACTAAAAACAAACCAACAGTTAAAGGCTCTCACCTGCTTTATGAATGAGTTTACCACCTGGTACACTTCATATAATTAGTTTGAACTATGAACACCTTTGAAAAAAATTGCTTGGTAATAATTTAATCTTGCAGGGGAGTATAAATTTAAGAGTTCGACATGGGATACTTTGTGTATTAAAATGGAGACAGTAAGGACAAGCTTTCTTCCATATAAGTTACCAAACGAGCATAGAATATAAAAATAAAGTAAAATCAAAAGTAGTTTGGGGTCTATGCTTTGAACATTAACCCTCACTAAGTTTTCAAGTAATTACAGGCCAAGCGAATCAGACATGTTTGACAGGATGAAAAGATTTACCATCCTTTATTCACAGCGAATATAGATGTGGTAAGGTATTAATTAGCTACATCAGGGGCACCATGACATTTTGTGCTACCTATTCACCACATGTAAAACTAAATTTATCTACTTATTTTTTGTGCCAGTGTGCTGGCATTAGTTACTTTATCTACTCAGAGGAGATACAAATGGATTTTCCAATAGAGAATGTGAAAATCATTTTCAGTGCACCACATTAGTCTAAAGGCCAGTTGTAAAAGTTAAGAGTCCACTACCAAGTGACAGGTAATATCGTCTTTGAAATGTAATTGTCAAAAACAAGTGCCACTAGACAATTGATTGAACATTTTCTTTTAATCGATATATCTATTGAAAGATATGAAGCCGGCCAGCTCTGCAACAAGTATTTACATAAATGGGATGAGGAGAAGACACAAATATGTTTTGCGTGCCAGATGGTCAACTTTTCCTCGCTTGTGGAAATAGACACACCAAGATAAAAATACGTTTTTATTGTATCAGCAGGAAGTAGCCTTTACATTGTCACATTAAGGGGATATACTATCCCACATACCTTCACCAAACATGAAAAAGACTGGCAAACATTCACCGGCCTTTCAGATATTTAGTGACGTTCAACGTTAAATGGTAAATGTTCACCAGCCTTTCAAATATTTAGCGATGTGCAAAGTTAAAAGGCGCACAACATTCCAATAAAATATCAACCCTTTCATGCTTCACAATTCTTGAATAATTTGAACACTCAATGGAATAGTTTACCAGTCATTCATCTAATGGTGCGGAAGACTCCTCAGCTTTAATTACTTTAGTCACAGGCTTACATTTTAAAATGGTTAAGGTTTTATTGGAACAAAACTTAGATCGGTCTTTATTGCATAACTTTTCATTAAAATGGTTTTCTGTTCAATAAAAGCAAAATGAATGCTTTTCAAATCCTTATAATAAACAATCTTAATACTTTTATATTAGCTTCACAAATACAGCCAGTTCTTAATCTTATTTGAGGAAAGCAATCAAGAGTAATTGTGTGATGTCCCCTGGTAAGACTACAAGCTACGACCTGTTGTGTTCAGAAGCGACTGGCATGCACATTCAAGTCAACACCTAAATCACGGCATGTTTTATTTGGTATAGAGCGGAGCTGCGGGGGAGGAGCTATGTACACTGGGCTACCGTTACTTGGCACGGCAATGGCAGGATTGTACCCAATGGCCGACTGGTGTGTTAAGTTTGTTTAACAGGACCAGTTTCATAATCTAATTTAGCGACTAGACACATGTCATAGCAAATGACAAGAGTGTGTGCACTTTTAAAAAATTTGAAAAACTATAACTCAAAAATTAAAGGTATTTCCCCTTGAAAGATAAACTTTATTTCACTGTTACTCTTTTAATAAATAGCTAATAATGTACTATAATCTTAGTGCTGAGCAAGGTCTGATCAAGTTGATATGGACTACAAAAATGTAAACTCTACTCGGCTCAAGCTGTGGAGCTGACTTTAGTAGCTTATTTGTCTGCCTCTTTACATTATTAGAAAGTTCTGGGGGTAATCTCGTTAGCGTTATTTATATTTAAACACCATCTTACTAACCAGCCGATGTAACGTGATTGAAGAGTCACGTGTTTATGGCAATTTATATTTGTTTCTTCAAAGAAATAACATAATTTTGTAAATAATTTTACAAATTTTAAATCTCACCAAAATTCGTAGTGATACATATATTTTTTTTGAAATGATCAATAAACCAACGCCTGAGTCTATTAATGTAAATCTATACAACTAATATTATCATATGACCAGTATTGTCGTAAAAAAATTTTTTAATTAAAAATTGCTGTTTTCATAATAATGATAAAATAAAATTTGGACCAAATTGTGTTTATATGTCAAACAATTTTTAATGACCAAACAAAATCATATGCTAGTGGCCTGATATGGCAATTGTTCTAGGCTTAAAAATATATTTTTATAGGTTATTTACCAATTTGATTACATATTTGCCTTAGTTAAAGAAAACCATTACATTTTAGGGCCATCTCAAAACTGATTAGTTCTAATGGTTGAAATATTTTTTAGAATCTTAAGTTTGGTGAGCAAATTTTACATTTAGTGTGTTTGGATTATCATGATTGTGATATACATTTAACTTAAATTTATTGGACTGGATTTAAACCAAAGACCTAAAAAAATAAAACACAATTATTTAAGCTCCAATATTAAATTTGTGAATGTACAGGTTATTGATCATAAAATACGTCTGCAAATAGAAATGTTTAAATCACAGTACTGATAAAAGAATCAGCAATTATAAAGTTATCTTACATATTCTTGGACAATTAGAACAATCCCTTTCTTTTACTGCTCGTTCCAAAAACAAAACTATGAACTCTTCTTGGAGCAATAATTGAAATAATGGGAAGAGATGAGTCAGATTTACTTAGCACTATAATTTAGTTTTAACAACAATTCAAAATAAAGTCTAAAACACTCTATAATCCAAATCAAAACATGAGTTATGACACACTTCTACCAATTGATCTGACTTTCAAATAATAAAAAAGAAAAGATGACAATGTTTGCAGATATCTGCCGGGTTTTCTACATAAAACTAAATTCACAAAACTTTCTATATTATGTTCTATCAGCTCACAATTATTTTTTTTACTATGTACAGAAATGTGAACAATCACTTTAAATGGTGCATACATTTTTTTTTCCATATAAAGAATTCCAACTCTGAAACAGTATTGCTTTTGTCAATGTCGCAAAAGCAGTACTTCTTACTAACAACTATTATTGTACAAAAGGTTCTAAATACCAGAGTGCTATATTTAAATTGCATATATTACGTTACAACCTCTTCTAATACAAAATGTAATTAACATAATTTATAGCTATTATCAACCCGAGATAATTAACATAATGTTACACACAGCTATATGCTTTTTACTACAATGGTGTCCAACCATTTAATGCAGCTCACAAGTTTATTTGTCAAAAGTACTTTGATATATACAGTAGCGACGATTAACTTAGCCGTTGTGCACTGTGTTCCAGTACTTGTATGGGATATTTACACTAATGAGTTAGAGATGTTTTTAGCGCCATGTCTTACCACTTGTTTGGATTATACGCACATCTGCTAATCATGCTAATGTGTTAGGGATAAGGAAGATTGGACTTAGCGGAAGTGTACATGCATTTGTATGGAGAGAGAGAGAGAGGAAAACCATTTAGGAAACAAACAATCCTCAGTACATCGAACCACCATTCTAACCCCTATTTCTACATCATCGTAACTCCCAGTCTTGGACCATTCGAACACCGAAGCAGGTGTTATGATGTAGTTTAAAAGAAATGTAGGTGAAAGGCCAGAGGAAAACTGTTCAGGTAAAACTACCCTCAGCACATCCAGCCAGGATTCAAACTTTGGCCACCTCACCAACGGCAAAGCAAACCAGGAAGGGGTGTATGTGTACACACACACACACCCAAGAAAAACAATCCCAGTATCTAATGTACAGTAACCAAACTTTAGGTGGTGCTAATCAGTTCAGCTTGGTGACACGAATGTATTGTGATATACACAATAATAATGTGTAAAGCCCACTTTTTCAATTCGAAGCAAACTCAAATCGAAAATATGAAATATTAAGTTATTACAATTCAATTACTTCAGATTTTTTTCATGTGAATATTGATTTGTAAATATTTTTATTGGGAAATTTTCCTCGAAACAAAGTCGAAGCTGATATTTGTTTTGAAGCCAAGTCGAAGTTTCGCACACAATATAACAGAATAACCCAGTAATAATGATGTTAGTTGAACATTAACACAATAAATTGTCTCCAAAAAGAGAATTTTAAAATAAAAAGACACACAGATATGAAATTTGCAGTTACGTCGATGCACAATATACCTTTACCCAATTTTTAAAGAAGCGTAAAATAGTATTTGCAGTTTTTATAGCAAAACTTTTTTGGTCAAAATAAATAAAATGTTGCTTTTATACAAACATATAGTTAAATTGAAATAAAAGGCTGGACACCAATTGTAATGATAATACAATATTATTTTGAACAAGCTTTATGCGCTGAACATATGTTTAGAATGGTGTATTAGTGTCAGTTCCAATATTTTGAACAATTCATTTGACCTGTTAATATTTTACTAATGTAAGTAAATAGTCTTAACTATAGTTTTTTTTAGGTACATAAAGTCATAGCTCTTCATTTTTAAATTTTGTACACAACCAAAGAAACAAATTGCAATTATCACAAAGAAAGGTGATGCACATTAATTAATAATAGTGAATAAAAGCAATTAAAAAAGGTAAAAAATTACTTGGAGATAAGTAAACAATGAAGGGTGTAATGAGGCTTTGTTGGTAAAATATTTTTAAAAAAATGGAGAATGAAACTAAAATTGATGAGCAGGGATGAATTCTCTAATTTAAAAGAAGTTTCTCGCCAGTGAAAGTGGCACTGCAAACTGAGCTTAACATGGTATAGTCACAACCACAAGAAAAAGTGTCAATACTTTAAAAGTTGAAAATAACACACGATTACTTCACAAAACAGATGAGGAAATAGCATACAAGCTGCACTCTATTTATTTATGCATACCTATGTAAAACTGTTTTATATGCATAATTATCTATGTTATAAATACAGTTCTTATGTCAATATGAAAAAAAAAGTTGTGTATTTTACTATTTGTGTGTTTTCTGGTACTTATTATCCCAGATAATTGGGAGTTTACTATATATGGTTATATTAACCCTAAATAAAACATCAAGAAGGCAGTAAAGTGCCTTTTCAAATAGTTTACTTTTTACAATGGAAAGAGGAACTCATGTCACACTTTATATTGTTTGTGTATAAGCCGAACGGGTAGTAAGACGCGGTGCTAATAATAATATTAATATAGTTACCACTGGACAGAGTGGTAATGTTTACTGCCCAATCCTTCAACCTGGCTTTCATTCCATCATTAACAACGAAGTAGAAATTATTATGAAATGTGTACCACATCATCCTAAAACAGAATTATATATAGCTACATATTTAAAACAATGTAAAGTAATGGAATAATTTATATAATTTTTTTTAGCGCCGCATCTTACTACCCAGTGCCAGATTTACACAAGTGGGGGCCTCCATAAACCCATGTAAATTAAATCATAGTGTGTCTGAGGAATGAATAAAATTAAAGCAACTTTATGATTGTGCAGAAATTTTAACGTGAGTACTTGCAAATGATCAACGGAGACTTTTCTGGTAAATCTTCTAAGTATCGGCAGGATTTTTATTTTTAATTTAAACCGCACACCCATCAATTTGTTTTAACCTAATTATTTCATGCAGGAAGAACATTATTGTAGACACAAAACTAGAATGAATCTACAATAGCAAATTAGAGTTCATGTTTGTGGGGGCCCGTGGCGATCCCACCCCCCTTAAATGGCTGCCACTGTTACTACCAGTTCGGGTTATAATATAATATTTGTCATTGTATCCTGGTGAAAAAAATGGATTAAGTAAACTTTCTTGCTAGACCAAATCATAAGGTTAATAGTTAATCCCGACGATGATTCGGAAATTAGGTGTTTTATGTGCAAAGAAAGCCATGAAAGAGATGGGAGGAGCAGATAACAGAAAGTGTCAAAGTGAGAGGAGAAGAATGGAAGATATCAAAGAAAGAAGAATAGTGGAAGGATAAAGGAACATGGAGACAGTTTACTAAAGTGACCCAGACACAGGCTGGAAACAGTTAATGATGATACAGCTCAATACCTCTTTAGAGACGTCAACTTCTTAACAGCAGCCATACTTTCATCGATTAGTATAAATTGTGTATACATTTTTTTTTTCACTTTTGAGATTAAAAAAATACATTTAATAAGCAGTTAAAACATTGACTTTCGTATAAGTAAAAAATCGAGGATGAAACTGCAAACACATGCAATGTGTACTCTGATTTTCTTGTCAACATTCTAAATGCCGTTGTGATTACTTCCTCATGGCAGTGGTAAATGTATAAGCTTAATCACACCCTTCTAGCATTATATACTTTGATGGATATAATCATATTCAAAAGATTTAAATAAATATAAATGGCAAATATAAGCCCCAAAATCATAAATAAAGTAAAAATATCGAGTTTTTAAAAACCTTATCGGGCAGCATCCAACAAGGAACAATTCATTAGGTTTTTTTTACATTTTTTCAAATACATAATTTTATTATTGTTCGTTTAAAAAAAAAGTCTTTTGTATAGTAATGTGACAAGTCTGAGAAGTAAAACAAATAATTATATATATCATAGTTACCAAAAATAAATTATAAAATCATTACAAACTTGGGATTAGGTAAAAGTCTTGCTAAATTTATATTGAATTAAAAAAAAAAAAAAGTGAGTGTGGAATTTCAAAAACTACCACTTTCAGCATTTATGGTAAATTAAATAAAAAACAAAAACACTTTTAACAAAATAAAAACATCACACAAATTGATAATAAGAGTGAATTTCCTCTTTAAAAATCTTAAAAGTCATAGTAGAAGACAAATAAGAGATTCCGCAGTTTTACAATAAATACATAATTTAGTTAAATCTGCATCTACTAAATGTTTTAAAAATAATAATAATAATAAAAGGTATTTAAAAACAAGTCAAAAGATTATATATTTTACCATTTTTTAATAAGTTTACAGGGGTTCAAATGTCTTCTCAAATGAGTATTTTTTTTGTGTCCTCATTTACTAACAGCCTGGATCAGCTGAATATTTACATTTAGGGGGCAGGAGCGAGTGATAACCAACTTAATAAAAACCACTTGAATACAACTGGATGAAATTCAATCATTTAAATCCCAAGACACCATTGTCCGCTTACCTCATTAGTGTTGTCATACAATGGTATTCTTGAGAGTAACAAAACAGACGAGCTTGGAACGTATTAGTGTAGCATCTTACAAATTAGCATGATGAATGCTTGGTGCCTCTTTAAAAACTCACGAATGATACCTTGGCATAATCCAGTGTTATAAATAGAGCGTTCTCTATGTGAATAAGAGAGTTTTTGTTGCTGAATACATTTTAATCTGTTAGGTGTTGATAACTAAAGGGTTGTAACTTTTAAAATGAAAACTCTATTGGCTTAAGACATTTTTTTAACATTAAATAGTCAAGAGCAAAGAATACTTTTTGTTCAGCCATAGAATGTGGCAAAAAAATTATATTTATAAAAAATCATTAAGGGAAATAACATACTTTGTGTGTGTGTTCAACTAATTCAAGTTGGGGATGATAAGCATATTAAAATATAGGCAGAGGCAAATAAGATAATAAAGCTCTTAAGCATACACAGATAATTCCAACGAACTACATTATTTCAGAGGGGTACTTATAAAGTAATTAAATCCTAAACTTATTAACCGAGAAATAGTGATGAGACTCAGACCCATGACATCTTTTAAAACATTCATGATGATCTAGCCTTTGCGGCTGTACTTTTCCTTTACTCTGTTTTTTTTTGTTTTTTTTAATCTACACATGCCTCTGTAGACAAGCTATAATATAAATGACAAACAAACTGATTTGGTAACTCTAAAAAATGGTGCAAATTAGTGTTTATTTGCACAAATCTTATTACCTGTTCGGGCTATCCCCATTTAGTTACAATAATGTGAATAGGAATGAGGAGATATACCTGCATTTGGGTAGAGGGAGAACCCATCTAAAAAAACTACCCCCAATACACTTGGTTGAGATTTGGAACTGGACCTCATCACTGGCAAACCATACTACACAAGCGGCATGCCCACCGATGCAAGTATCAATTGGGAGTTGAAAAAAATGTAAATCTTTATAGTATCATCACTATATCAGGTAGAGAGTAAGCCTATACACATAGTTTAGACAAATATTCTCGAATCTTGTCTACAGATCAACATTTCACAAGAGATGATCAGGTATGGATAGAACATCTGTGTACTAAGATTACAAGATTAAATTTGATACAAACACAATTACAGAAAAACAATTAAAAACAAAGTTAAACATCACAAAACCATCTAGTGTAAAAATTGAACTACCGTTACAAGGTGTGATTCATTTGATACAAATGACACTGCGGCAAGAATTCAAAACCATTCCGAGGTTTTCACAGGAAAACAATTCTAGAAAAACACACATTAAAATATGTATCTACAATATCTCCATGTTTAGTTATATGGAAGACTCGGGTTTATGCTGAACTTGGCCAAAACATGACAGTTTTCTTAGAAACCATAAAAACAAAGATACTTTCAATACCATGATAACTAAACATAAACATCAAACGAGTCACAAGTTTTTTTGATGCAAAATGGTTATCAAATTTCACAAATCATCTTAGAATACAGTAACAAGACAACTAAGGATTATTTTACAAGAAAATCCTAAAGAAAATAGCAGCCTTTTTAAAATAGGATGTGTTGATAAGACACATTTATTATTTAAATTTAAAAGAAAAAGTATTTTAAATGTAATATGATTTGACAATGAACTTTGTTGTAACTTTAAGAGCAGAATTTTTACCTCATTTTGTCGTGATTGAGTTTTCTATAAAATTATGAATAGAAGTGTAGTCATAGTTATGTAAATAGCGGCGTTTTCGGGAACGATAATGTGTTAGCAAATAGATTAAAATAAATAGATAATTAATAATAATGCTGTAAAAACTAATCTCCATGAGTAAACTCTTTTAGCATCATTACTTTAATCCATTTAATCTGACACCTTAGCTCAGATGATAACTTGTCTGTCTACTGAGATAAGGGAACAGGGTTCAATTCCCAGCATGGCCGAAATATTTATCATTGGTGAAATGGGGGTTTACCTTTACATAGTGATGAATTAATGACCGGGGACTGGATGTTGTGTCTGTCCTAGTCTTAAGTTAGATTATAAGGCATATGAAGCTATGACAGGTCCAGCAAGCCGGTAGTGGAAAGTATATGGCTAGAATAAAAAAAACTGGCCCAGGCCACAGGCTGGAAACAGCAATGGAGTAAAAAAAGCTTTAGACTATTTTCTCACCATTAAATAGTTGAACAGACCAATTCTTAATTAATCTTGGTTACACACATGAAAACGTGGTTTTAAGTCAAACTAGCTCGAGTATATGTTTTTCCGATATAATACAAGTTGTCCCAAGAACTTAGGAAATATCTTACACAAGTCTTAATGTGATAAAAATGTACTATGTTATAATTTAAGTATTCCTTAATGTTAAATGTCTGTATTCAAACCTTTACATCTTAAACTAGTTTTATTTCATAACAATGGAAAGTGATAAAAAAGGAAAAATAAACTAATGAGTGTAAATTTAATGAAGAAAGCCTACATAGAGAAATAAATCACATCATAGTCCCTACCTTTCTTGAAAACAAAAAAGTTTGCACCACTGTACATAAAAAAACGCCAATCGCCAACAATACTTCGACTATCATAGCAGTCAATTTCAAACACAAAAAGGTCTTTACTATTCAGTCTTGCCACCCGAACTAAACGGACATGTTCAGAACACGATGATCTAACTGAATATTGTGAAAAACTCTCCAGAGATTTCCAAGGCAGAGGTTACCCCAAGCCTTTAATAGACAACCAAATCTCCAGAACACTCTCCAGGAATGACTATGGCCCTCCAAAAACAGTTGAAGATATCCCTCTCACAACACAATATCACCTTGGTCTATTTCAACATTTTTTTTAGAATAAAATTCAAATTGCTAAGTGCGGGATGGGAAACTCATTCAAAATATGCATCAACTAAAATTGTCCTAGCTGTGTGTTGTATGTACGTTTCAATTAGTTGCATTAGTTTAAAGAGGCTATATTGCATAATGGTTGTATGGCCATTTTCATCTGCACAGCACATCTATGTCATGTCAATTTCACAAGCGAATTCCCTTGCTAAAGTAACGGCAAATGAGTTATAAACTATGTATTTATGGTTTAAATTGGGAGGTATAGCCATCACACTTAATTTAGTAATACTAGAGTAGTAATTGTTTAAATAAAACACTAACAAAACATGAACACATTCTTAAGAACAGGTTTTCTGTGTTTGTGAAAGATTGTCCTTAAAAATGTGTTTAAATATTTTATCTAAAGAATTTATACTCCAGTATCACTAAGATAAGTGTGTTGGCTATCCTTTTTAATCCAAACCATGATTTAGCCTAGTGCTATATTACAAACAAATATTTTTAGTAATTTTTCAACTGTTTGAAAGGGCCAATGTTACCATCTGTTGTCATATGAATAGTTTAAAGTTAAGAACTACTTGTAGTTCATATGAATTAGTTTAAAGTTAAGAACTACTTGTAGTTCATATGAATAGTTTAAAGTTAAGAACTACTTGTAGTTCATATGAATAGTTTAAAGTTAAGAACTACTTGTTCATATGAATTAGTTTAAAGTTAAGAACTACTTGTAGTTCATATGAATTAGTTTAAAGTGAAGAACTACTTGTAGTTCTTAAAAAAAAAAAGGAGGCAGAAGTGTTAAGATTCTTCCTCAGGATTTTTTTGGTTCTAATCTCATCAAAAAAACATGTGACACTAGAGATTACCAGTTAATACAATAAAATGTAATAATAAAACAAAGAGAATAACACTAAACAATTGCTATGTGATTAAGTAACTGATATGAAATTTTGTGAGATTGTACTGTACTGTTTGTACTGTGTGTGTTAAAACTTATAGATGAGAGACCTAGGCAAACCTAAAGAAAACAAACTTAAAATTTCTAGTAATTGAAGTATATTCGTAATGTATTCACTTGTTTTATAATGAATAATACTGATTATATGACTATGACACTGCACTAGAAAGCAATCAAATACAATTGATTAGTAATTTATATTATGGTACAATATTGTATTTTTAAATTGTCATGGTTACTGCTCAACATTTACAAATGTCTGAAATGAGAATTGTAGGTTTCAGTAATAGATGATTCAGATTATTGAAAATAAAATGTTAACCTAAAATATCAAGTGAAATTTATAGACTGATTTAAGTTTAATCAAAGATCCATGATCACTAAATGGATAAAAAAAATACCATTTGTTTTCAAAGACTTTTATATACATATCTAAAAAGTTGTGCAGTGAAAATTATGAAACTTATATTACTGACTCACATACTCATTCAGCTAAGATGTAAAACTGTATGAAATTTTTTAGGAAATAAGGTCACAGCAAATTTATTGAGGAAATTAAGTCAACTTTTCAACTATTATAGACTTAAAAACACCCGTATAGTGATCAATAAATTTCCTCTAAAATATATTGACTGAGATTGAACCCCAAGACACAAATTAAAGGGTACACAGTCGCCTCAAGGCTCATCATGTCTCCAATGAGAGAGAAAAAAAATAGTATATATATACCTAAAAAAGGTTATAGATTTTATAAAATAAAATCCATGCACAGATCTAGCGACTAGCTATTAATAATAGCAGGATCACGATCAATTTAATGTTCACATAATGTAAATAAACACATTGTGTGATCAGGATTGATGTGATGTAAACACTCGAGAGAACACAAACAATACATTTGAACTGTTTTAAAACAAATTGTTTACTAAAATGGAATTCTAGCAGTTAAGACTGATTAGAATTAAAAGTACTTGCAATAGAAGCTTATTAAAGTTGTAAAATAAAGTGTAAAGAAGACATTTTGATGTTTGCGAGACCAAACAATCTATAATGAAGAAAGTATCATAGACAAACAAATGAAGTACTAAATAGCTGTGTCAACGTCCTTACAACATGAATGGCTGACAAGGAACAAGTGGTACACTTCACTTAACGCAATGTTAAAGTTGTCCCTTGGACCACTAACAGGTTAAGTGAACTCCACGTCAACGTTAAATTGGGGGCATCATGATTGCTTTCATTTAAAATCATGAAAACCTCAGTTATGACATCTTTATGTTACATTAAATTAGTTTTGATCCTGGCATTAGGCGAATGGCATTCCTTTCAGGGGTTGAAAACTAGCCAGGGCTGTCAACAAAGTAAAGAGAACATAAAATAATATTGGTCAGGAAATCCTTTAAGATTTAAAAACAATTTTGATTTGTAAGAATTAAGAGAGACAATTTAAATCTGTAAACTTGTGTTAGATTGATCTTTTACACATTATTTTATAATGACCAAGAAATTTTCATTCAAACAATTTGACTAAACAAGGGTGAAATGTCTGTAAAATAAATATGTGAGATGTTCTAAGAACAAAATGAGATTTCAACCATCTTGTATGTTAATATACCATTTACATAAAAAAAGCATGTGTGCACATGTGTTTAGTCTTATGTCACACCTCCAAAGCGGAACAAAAGAAATTAAAATACCTACCATGCTATGCATCATTTGTAGTAGTACTGCACTAAACAAGTTCACATATTAGCTCAAAATATTACAAATATTTGATTTTAACATAAGATTATCTAGATATGCTTTAGTTTATGTTACAAGCTTGATTTTTTTTAAAAATATGGCTGAACCATGTGAAAGCTTAGATTTGCATTAAATGTAAAACAAATTATGTGCATGTCGAGTAGCACGGTTAAAATGTACTGAACATGATAGGGGGCGTGGGGGAATAATTAAAATTGCGTGTCATAGGCAATATAAATCGTGTAGTTAAAAATATTTCCAATTAATTTTTTTTTTTTTGCAAAACTA
>CABFWB010000145.1:266394-281748 GCA_902151455.1 Timema bartmani | reverse complement strand
GGGGGGGTTCCTAAATGGTTTTCCACTCTCCGTCCACGCAAATGCGAGTTCACTTCCTCTAAATTCAACCCTCCCAATTCCTAATCCATTAGCATAATTAGTACTTAAGCGTATAACCCGAATGGGTAGTAAGACGCGGTGCTAAATATTATTATTATTATTAAAACAAACTAATAGAAAAGTCCCTGACAACCTGATGTTGTGAAAGCTCTCTTCCTATTGGGTAGAGGGGGCCAGCGTATCACAAGATCTTTCTAATAAAACGGAGTTGATATTTTAAAGAAAAAAGGTTTTGAAGTGCAATAGATTGACATTATTTCTGAAAACGCAAAACTATAAATAGACTTACCCCTGTTGCCACGAGCTCCACCCGGAACCACATTTTCACTTTTACCACACGTGGTCAGTGCAGGCGGACTGAGCCGGGGCGTCGATAGCGAAGCCACGGTAACATACATGCCCGAATGACATCACGTCTGGATAGGACGTGTTCAGAAAAGAAGATTCTATCAACGACTAGAATCTTCTACTGCCACCAGTGTGTTAGACGGAGACTCTATTTCCTTCTTCCACGTACCCTCCAACCCCCTTTTCTGGTCGACCTCTCCTAGGATTTGGATACCATATAAAGACTGTAGAGTAATGGTAATTTTTACTCTAGACAGCAACTTGATTAATAACTCTAGGCTGGTAGTGATCTCCGGATTAAAAATGTAAGCTACATAATATATTGTAACTATTTTCTTTGTATATAATGTTATTATATTAGGGAAACGTCTTAATAACAAACCTTTTGTCGTATTCTTTTTATTAACGTAATGTAATTTTCAATGTTTCATATAAAATTTGTATTTTGTTAAATATTTTCCCATCAGGAAAATATCCTTTTTTTATTATGCAAGTAGACATTGGATAGTTTCTACTAAAGAAACTAATCGTAAATTTTAGTATACGTGGAAAATGTTATGAATTAGCTTTGATATTCAAACAATTTCCCATCTGGAAAATATAGTAACTCTGTTTATGCCCTATCAGGGATCATAGTACATAATTATATTAAATTCATTCGGCGCAAAATATTTAGTAAAGTCCTTTTAGGAATAAGATTCATTTGTTGTCGTCCTTGTGACATCTTATGCTGCATTCTGAGTTGCCGCTTATGAGACAGAACTTTATTGTAGAAGTTTGACAAGGTAAAATTGGTCTTAGAAGTTGTGCTTTGCTATTAAAAATGAGTTTATGCAATATTGAAGTTGTTGTGCTATGAGAGTATTGATGTATAGAAGGTTGTAGATTTCTTATTTGCAACTACCGAATATTTCGTATATGCAAATGACTGGTATAATCTGTGTTTATTATAATGTTTGTATAATAATCTGACCTTATTGTACTGTCTTTATTACTATATGATTTAGTTATTTAATTAAGTTTTTTTCCTTGCTAATTTCAGGCTTGTTGAAAGTAATATTTAATTTTTTTTTGTTCTTGGTGTTCCCCTTTTGAGTCCACCTTACTATCGGTTTATTTTATTATTTAACAATAAAATATCTATTGTTTTAAAACTATATTGACTAATGGACTTTCCTTTTTTTTTAACTCTAATATGCCCTCTCACCCTGGTGTTTATTTTTTTAAAGTTCACCCTTCTTTTACTGTCTAGTAAAATGAGGGTGTTTCATACTTTAAAAGCTACTGGTATCAAGAATAATGATCCCCGAAAATATATCGAAAATTGAATGCCGCTAAAAGCTATTTGAAGTGGTCCTCCCTTATTTTTTTTATTTGAGTGACCCTAGAAGCTATTTATAGTGTTCCTCACTCAATTTCCCCCCCAAAAAACTATATACTTATCCAAATAAATTTTTAATATTGATGCCATTAAAAGCTATTTGGAGGTCCTCACCTGGATATTTTTACCCTTAAATTGGATGCCTTTGGAAGCTATTTAAAGAGGTTTTCCTTTTCTGGCAAATTTAAGTTATATGAAGTTTGATAAAAAGGCTCTGCTTAAGCTTCATATTAAAAACTTAAGGATTTCTTTTCAGGAAGGGGGGTTGAAACCCATAAACCCTACCTTAAACCATGAGTAATCCCAGCAATTTAATATAAGCCTACAAACACAAAGTAATCTTACTTCTACTACTACTATTACTATTACTACTACTACTACTTCCTGAGAAAGATGTTATAATAGCATCGAAATATTGAAGTGTGTGTAAATATGTGTTGGTGTTTTTACTTTTATTTGTGATCTATCATTTTATTTATTACAAATTATTGAACCTGTGTGAATCTTCAAAATTTCAAACCCAAATCAAAATATAGCTAAAATGTGTATTCAATTCAAAATTCCAAGTCTTAATATGGCAAAAATTCAAATTCAAATATATCCTAGATTCAACCAAATTTAACTCTAATCTATAATACAAAACTTTTGAATTATTCAACTTTTTATATAATATATAAATCATTGTTGATCTGTTAGATGCAAAGTACAAAAATAGAGAACTAAATTATGAGTGAATCCAAATCAAGCTTTACATCTAGAAGCTAGGGTATATAAAATGTCATTGCAGTTATAGAGTTTTGGAAATATATTGAGTGTAAGAATTGAGAAGAATCTAACCCACATAAACAAGAAAGACAAAATCACAGGTGAAGAAATGATTATATTAACAAATATATATATATATCAAAAAATAATAAATAAACATCAATAGCCTACATTTTATAAAACCAATAACTTAAGAGCAATTATATTCATGTTGCCATGTTGTTTTACACACAATACAAACTGATTCATGTTAATGTAAAAAAAAGGACCATAATAAAACAACAAGAGAGAAAGAAAAAGTGTAAAGATTGAAAACATAAATGTACTGGCATTTATCTTACATGTAATATTTTTCACAAAAAAAAATCTTCTTGTCTTGAAAATAAAACAATTTATTCATGATTATTAATTAAAGTCATTTAACAGTATAATTAGTTGTTTCATATTACATGATAAAATATTGATAACTATAACCTCTACAGTACACAATGTTTCTAAAATAATTATCAAACAGTTAAGTCATTTCGAAAAATCGATTTCTCTAATATATATATACAAATAAGTTAAACACACAAGTATAAAGTGTTAGTCTAAAACAAAGTGCAGTATGGTAAAAAAAAATGTACCAAGCTGACAAATATCCTATGTCGTTCTGCCGAACAATACTTTCTTTTATTAGATAGAGAGTAAAAAAACAAAACACTTTTAGGTTAGTTATTATCATTATTTGGTAAACACTGTCAGACAATGCCTTTCATGAATCAATTTTCTTTCATCAATCACCAATGCTGTTATAATTTATAAGAGAGATAAACTTGAAAATGTTTCAAATATATTTTGGTTTCGCGACTACTTTGTGGATATATCTGTTCTCAAGAATAGTTTTTTCCCCAAGATGGTATTTCGTTTTTGCTATTCTCTTTTCTATGTTATAATATTTCAGCCATTCATTCAATAGATTGTAAAGAGTGTAATTAACAACAGTTTTATCATAAATTATACAAAAATGATATAATCGACTTTCTAAAACTATGCCTGCCATGGCATTACACAACTGCTAGGAAAATAGCTGATAAAACAATGTGACCAGTTGAGTCTAGAGTGGTTTAATTTTAACAATCAGCTACAAATGATATTTTCAATAATTGAATTTCAATGGCGGTAGCCGAGTGTTTCCATGACGTTAGGACTCACAATACACTTGGATAAGGTCTCTGAATCTCGGCAGTGGGCATCAGAAGGGTTTTACAATCCTCTATTTATTTCTACAAATACATTTCCTTCAAGCTATCTTGCTTATAAAAAAAGTCATCAATAGCTTTTGTGTTAAACATATAAATAAATATACATATGTAAACCAAATAACAATCAAAACCCTGCTTCAGTGGCTGCATGTTTCAAGGCGCTACTTTTGCAATAAACTAGGCTGTCGACGATGGGAAGATCGTGGTTCAATCCCGGTTGGGTATACTGAGGGTAGTTTTTCTGGAATGGTTTCCCATTCTCTCTACACACAAATGCAGGTATATTTTAATCTAAATTCAACCTTACTCATCTCCAACCCATTAGTGTAATTAGTTAATAAGCGTATAGCCTGAATGGATAGTAAAATGCGGTGCTAAAAAAAACAATCATTAGCATTTTCTACTTCTAGAGTGTCAGTTTTCAGTTTCTCATATGGGAAGAAATGGGGGTTATTTTAAGTATGCACAAGCATGTGAACAGAAAGAGGATAGTTATCGACACAAAAATTCACCCCCTACACTCAAATGGGATTTGGATATTGACGAGAAACAAGTATTCCACTCTGTCCTCTACTTTCTTGTTCACATTCTGACAGGAATCAGAAATAAATTACAATAACGATAAAAAAGAAACTGTGGTAAAGTGCATATAAAAAATCAACTATACATAACTTCCTGGTGACCACAAGACAAGTGAAATATGTTTTGCTTCTATGTGAATTAGTGTTTTATTTATGGACTTTTCATGTTTTCCATTAAGGGTGAGAGCTTTGTCTTCCTATCATAAGGGTCCATCTCATCCCTCGGGTAACACAGAGCTTAGGTAGGTAATGGAGCTCGAACCAGATGTTACATTGTACAGGGTGGCTACAAAACATATTTTACAAAATTCCCTGACTTCTCCAGGTTTTCCAGGCAACATTTTTCAATTTTCCCTGACTACTTTTTTCCAGTTTTAATGGTGGATGATGACTGATTTTATTTATTATTTATCACATATTAAAAAAGTTTGTATTTACTAAACATAAACAGTTTTATCACTTATTTTAAAAATTAAAATGTTATTTTATTTAGGTATTATTAACTTTTGTTTTAGTGTTTAGTTACGAAATTAATGGGATTTTTAGACATATTTTTTAATTCCCTGACTTTTACTTATTTTTAGTTAAATTCCCTGACATTTCTCTGTGTTCCCTGTCATCCAAAAATTCCCTGACTTTTCCAGGTTTTCCCTGTCTGTAGCCACCATGAATTTGTAGTATGGTAACCTCATCACAAACAAAGGAATTGAAACCAGTGAGATCATTTTACCATATTTAAAAATTACAACACAATTGAAAATGATTTATTTTACGTGTATGGACAGGACAGGTAGTGGGACATTGTGCCAGAGAAAGAAAAAAAGTGCATGTGAGAGAAGAATGGAAGTGATTAAAGGAAGAAGATGAAGACATCTTACTAAACTGACCCGGCCACAGGCTGAACACAGTAATTGTTGATGATGATCCAAATTTTGCTGTTAAGTAAAGAATTTACAAAACTACAATTTAATGTAGAGATGGGTTGAAGCCTATATTATTAGAATCTGAATATTAAATGTTCTTTTGAATTTTGAATCCATCTCGAATCTAAATCAAATCCTCAATTCTTTAAAAAAATTACAATTTTAGTTAAAGAGAAAATATTTCAAATTGAATTTAAAAATGTTGTTTAAGACTTTGTGTCAATGATAAATTATATTTTGTTTGTCATATCTATTATGATGTAAAGAAAAAAAAAACCACATTTTTAGAAAATTAATTATAATAATATAATTATGTCCTTTTTTTCTATGACCCAGCTAAACAAGTCTATATACAATTCCTTTCACCAATTGATTAAAATTGTTTTATCAAGTAAAGGTCTTTATAGACATTGTATTCAAGACTTGCTTAAATACTTGGCGTTGCTCGTGGTGGTCATGCAATGGATTCTGAGGTTAGCCCTGGCAATGCTTTTCTTTGCTTCAAACAGACAGAAAAAAAATTCTTCATTTTATTTATTCCGACCCGATTTTTAATTAATTAAAAAAAATCAAATCCAAAATTTCGGCTTTGAGGTGCTATTAATTTTTAAAATGTCAGAACTTTGCATGCAATAGCTATTGTGCAATGCTCATGACAGATATCCATACTCTTAATTTTATTAATATAGATACTTTTTTAAGACTTTTACAAATCCCGAATCTCTCGAATATCATATAATTTGAGGGATTCAAACATCCCATCTCTAATTAATGTGATTTCTGATTGGAGTGTAAATGTGTCTTTGATTTGCCGGCTAATCGGCTGTGGAATGAGCTGTGAGTTTATAAAACAGCTAAAGCATTAAATATTCCTTTCGTTAGCATAGCATTTGCTACCCAGAGTTGTGTAAATTTTGCTGTCAAAACAATTTTTTTTTATATAAGCATAAAAACCGATGACAAATCATAGAAAAAATTAATTAAAAGCTCACAAAAGTTAAGTTGCAGAGACACCTTATAGTAATCATTACTTACAAACATTAGCAATTTTTCTAAAAAAACAAAGAGGTTAGCTATCATAATTTTTTTAACTCATTGTCTTTTTGTTTAAAAAATATATTAAATTATATAATGTACTAAAGTTTAATATCTATTTTAAAAGTTCTCAAAATGTGTACATTTTATTAATGGCATACCTTGGCCCAACCCAACACACATCAACACATTACCAAAATAAATGTTTGAGCGTGACACATAAGATGGTGTTATTGTCACATTACCTTCATGGTTACTTCATAGGTATGCACTGATTGTTTTTGCCTAATAGCTCTTGTAAATGTGTTGAGTTGTGTTGAGTCATGTCACAACATATTAATAAATGGAAAGCCCCCTTCAACCTGCCCCCCAACCCCCTTCCCCATTATAAGTGTCACAACCTTAGCTTATAAAAACCTGTATTGATAGATTATTTTACCACTGTTTAAATTAACACATGGACTGTTTGAAAAAAAACCTTAATGTTATGAAATACAAAAACCTGTCCAGAAGCTTACAAATGATAAAATTATATTTATATTTCCCCTTTAAACAATTTTTAAATGTTCTTTTTTTCTTACCATATAAAACCCTGCACGGTATTTTATTGGTGAAATAGTTCAGCTATGCCTACCACAAATTAAATTTGAATAAAATGTTATCATATATGTTTCAAATATTTCCCTAAATAACTTTTGAGAAAGATTTAGGCCTTTCATATTCAACGTAGCACTGAGTTCACCTTTCCACCAAGAAATCTATGAAAAAAAAACACTTTTAGTTTTCAAAACTTCATTATTGTTTAGTTGTATTTGTATACAATCCACTTTAAGCTGAATGAGGGTTAAAATTGTTTTTATTTGCTGTGCTTTTCATGCACTCGAAATCTTGCGTATTGTAATCGACTCTGAACCACTAGTATCAAGTCTACTTCCACTTGGATACATACAGCTGAGATTCAAACCAGAGATCGTCAAACCAAAGTATAACTTTTCCTAAGACAGACATACAAATTTAAAACAAATTAATAAATCGGTTAGGATAACGGCTTTGGATAAAATCATGTTAATAATGAATTAGCTGAGGATGCAAATACTGCCCAATCCCTTTGTACTATGACCATTAAAATTTATCTCTTTCTCAAAACTTTGCTAGAAAAAATATTAATTTAAATTGAGCTTGACAAGGATGCTTAAGCTGAGTGTGCGTTGGATCGACTTGGATCAGGGATGGCAAATCTATGGCACATCAATATCATGTGGGGAGCACAATGACATTAACAAAATAAACATTAAATAAATATTTTTTTAAAGCCATATAATTAAAGATTTTGATTTTCAGAGTAATTAGCATAAAGTTGATCTTTGTATGGCATGTAGCAGACACCACAAGTGCATTGCTTAGCCTAATATCTCCCTCTCATCAAAGGGTTTATCTCCTAATATGACATAAAAGTTGCGCTAAAAAGTTAACTTTGCTAATTAGTTATGCCATATCTCTGTTTTGTTTGAGAATATCTTATTTGAGATGCTGGTAGAAATGTATTTACAAGGCATTGTAGAGCCATACTAACCCAAAGACGAGCTTAATCCTTTTTTTTTTCACCCCGTTTTACTACCTGTTCAGATTACACACATATATTAAGCTTGTGTGAATCCATAAGTTTCGAATCAAACCCAAATCTTAGCTGACTCAACTTAAATTCAAATCGAATCTCATATTTAGCATAAATTGGATCAAATATTTTATTTTAGTCCTACTATGATAATGTTTCAAATCAAATCTGTGTTGAGTATTTTACTATATTAAGTTTCTGAACCCACTCTAATAATAAAATATTCCAAAAAATATTGATTAATATTTTATTTTTATTTAAAAAAGTAATTAATAGCACTAATCTTAAAAAGTGAAATATCAAATAAAAATCACACCACTTTTTAACGATAGTTCAAAGGTTGATTAATATTTACCAAAAGGTTGACCTAACTACTTTATTAAAATACAGCATATCCCGTCACAAACAACTATATCCAACATTTGTTTACCACCTGGGACTCAATTTCTCTATTCACTCCACCATACAACTGGTTAAGTAAGTATGAATTATAGATTTTAATTTAGATTTAAACCCATCAAATTTGAATAAAGGAATTATTTAAATTTCAAATATCAAATTTGAATCCTCCAATATTAATATTCAAAACTTTGAATCAAATTTGAATTTTAATAAGATTCAAATTCGAAAGTTTGCACAGGCTTAACATATATATATTTTAGAGTTAATCTACCCGCATTTGCGTGGAAGGAGAGTGGGAAACCATCTAGGAAAAATCAGCATCAGTAGATCCGACCGGGATTCAAACCTCAATCATCATCATGTCCCAACTCCAGTTTCCTAAGTACGGGTAGTTGAGCGCTCTCCATCTCATCCTGTCCTAGTTTCCCGGATATGGTCAGTGAACGCTCTTCATCTCATCCTGTCCTAGTTTCCTGGATATGGTCAGTGAGCGCTCTCCATCTCATCCTGTTCTTGTTTCCCGGATATGGTCAGTGAGCGCTCTTCATCTCACCCTGTCCTAGTTTCCCGGATATGGTCAGTGAGCGCTCTCCATCTCATCCTGTCCTAGTTTCCCGGATATGGTCAGTGAACGCTCTTCATCTCATCCTGTCCTAGTTTCCCGGATATGGTCAGTGAACGCTCTTCATCTCATCCTGTCCTAGTTTCCCGGATATGGTCAGTGAACACTCTTCATCTCATCCTGTCCTAGTTTCCCGGATATGGTCAGTGAACGCTCTTCATCTCATTCTGTCCTAGTTTCCTGGATATGGTCAGTGAACGCTCTTCATCTCATCCTGTCCTAGTTTCCCAGATATGGTCAGTGAGCGCTCTCCATCTCATCCTGTCCTAGTTTCCCGGATATGGTCAGTGAGCGCTCTCCAACTCATCCTGTCTTTGTACAGTTCACTCTCATGAATAGTATCCCAATCTTGTCCTCGTTCTTTTATATCTTCCTTCTCTTGCTCTATCCATCGCATCCTTGGTCGTCCAACTGGTCTTGTCCCATTTACTTCCATTTCAGAGAAGTGTCTCGCCTTCCTTCTGTTGTTCATTCGTTGTAGATGTCCAATGTCCATACCACTTTAGTCGAGCTCTACTTGCTGTTTCTAGAATACTCCTATTCGCCCCGACATCCTTCCTATTGGGCTATATTATAGTGTATTTAATTTTACGACTTATTTCACTACTTGTCAGGCTACCGGCATATCAACACAAACGAGTAAGGTAGAATTTATAAGAAATGTTCTTGCATTTGTGTGGAGGGATAGTGAAAAACCATTTAAGGAAAACCACCCTCAGACAAACAGTTGGAATTTGAACCTTGACCTCTATGCTATTCGCAAACCAGACTAAATGAGTTTTAGGTTAAGTCTTTATGCCCACCAATGTGAGTAATATTATAATGCTCTAAGTAATATATTAACCTACCTCTTAACATGTCAGTGATGAAGTAAATATATCCTCAGCTTATTTATGTGTCTTATTTCTTATATTTAAAAAATTATATTACATTTTATTGAAGCAGTGTTAAAACGATGATGAATCAAATCAATTGGACAATGAGACACAGCACTGCAAACATATATGCAACATCTGCGAAACTTAAGACACATGGCTTTATTAGTGTTGAAAACAATGAGTAATACTTCTAATTTCTGCAATGTGATGTGAATTTGTGGGCCTGGGCATAATGATCCAAAGTTGGCGGTCCAATGACATGCGAACATATAAACATTAGTTAGGTGACACAAATCAACATAAGACAGTGTCAGAGGTTCGATATCAACAAGTTTTAATAGTTAGTTTAAGTCAAGTCTATCTTAAATTGTTTCTGGTGGCCGTCAAGTGAAGATTAATCGTAAATGTAAAGAAAAAAAAATTTATATAGAAGACAGTAAAATGTGTTAAAATTTATGTATGATTTACTTTGTCTCTGATTTAAAATATGTATACTTTTGTTTGGGAGTTTTTAGTAAAATTATGATTTNGGAGTAATTAAAAAAAAATATAACATCATTAATTAAGATTTAATAGCCTACATGATTCACCTACAAAAATTTATTTTCAATATTACTTTTAAATTTTTCCAATATTAATGGTACAATAATATTTGACAAAAGGAATATACGCAGGAACACATCAACATTTACTTGAGTAGAGAATGTAAAAACTACATAAAATAACCATTTCTTCCTAGTTTCAGTGGGGAATGGTATCAGTTATAGTGGTATAGTTACTCTCGCAATAGACTAGACTGCCTATGACATGGAGATCGAGGTTCGAATCCTGGTCAGGTGTACTGTGGGTAGTTTTCTCTAAATGGTTTACCCCTCTCCCTCCACGTAGATGTGGGTATACTTCCGCTAAATTCAATCTCACTCGTTCCTAGCACATTGGTGTAATTAGTACATATGCTTACAACCCAAATGGGTAGTAATACATGATGCTAAAATGAACTATTTCTCATGTACAAGGCAAGTATTAGACCTTTTTAAAGAGCCGAGCGTTGGTGCTTAGCTGACCATGGAAACAAGATAGAAAATCAAGGGTATATACTTTTTTTTTTCTACGCATCCACACAATATGCATTTAATTACACTATTTAAGTAGGAATGAAGAAGGTAGAATTTAGATTAAAAGTACCCACATTTGGATAGAGGTAAAGTCGGAAACCATTTAGGAAAAAACAAAAAAAAACAAAAAAAACAACACCTGATCAGGTTTTGAGCCTTGACCTAAATTGTCACTTGCAAACCAGACTAGATAAGATTGACATTCAAACCATGTGCCCACCAGAAATTTAGAGTCTAATACATAGGTTGTGATAGTATGAAGTGCTAGCTAATTAAATCGGTCGTCATCTCTAGCCAACCAACATAGTCAGAATCAATGTGCCCCCAAATTTGAAAACAGGCCTTTACTTCACCACTAATTTAAGTTTCGACAAGGTCATTAGAGATTCTGCAGTTAGTTGAAACATAAGGGGCGATATAAAAATATTTTATTAAAAAAATAACTTAAGACCAAAATAGTTTGATAAGTAATCATCAAAATTTCAGATAAACATAATTAGGTACTCTTTAAAAATAATAACAATACAAGGTTTTGTAAAAAAATTGCCGACCCACTATATTTAGAAAAAAATGTCTATCAATGAAACAAGGTTGACATAAACCTGATTTTGGAACATAAGACACCCTTATTTTATTTTTATAAAAAACTTCAAAAGATAAATTTATTAATAAAAAGATGAAAAGCAATAACAAAGCAGACTAACATTTTTAATTAGCTTACTAGACGAGCATTAAATATGGGCAAACCCTTAGGCCAGTTAATTCTCCTCCTATTAGCCGTCAATGGCCATCAGAATCAACTTAAGTGTGTGCCCAAGCTTTGGGACCGGTGTAATCTTTGGCCAATATGCAGCAGGTCGATTTTAAGGTGTTTTTTTTTCCCAGTAAAAAATAAAGTGTATCTTATGGGGCTCTGAGAATATGGTGTGATTTGGTCTTAACCGTTGTTTTCATTTAAGAGTGTATATCGGTGTAAATCACAAGACTCTAACCCTGAGCTGACCATTGGAGGGTAGTCCAGTCCCCCCCCATGTTCAGTGGGTATGATGGGGCATCATCATGGCGCCCGTCTCTGCAGCAGTGGGTAGCACCACTGTGGTTACCATTGTGACCGGCACAGACTTCTGTTGTTGCTGTTGTTCTTGCAACAGTTGATGTTGCTGCTGCTGGTTGGCCAGTTCCTCCTTCACCCTCTTGGCGAGGTGGCTCCTTGCGTGCTTGCGTAGGTGATCCTTGCGGTAAAAGCCCTTGCCGCACTCGGGGCATACCTCGGACTTGTGGCCCGAGTGGATGACAAAGTGCAGGTTTAAGTGCTCCTTGCGCTTAAAGCCCTTGTGGCAGACAGAGCAGAGAAACGGCCGGTCAGGGTTATGACCCAGCTTGTGCCTCTCCAGGTGCTCCTTGCGCTTTAAACCCNAAAAAAAAAGGAAAATAAAATTTATTTTAGAGCTTACTATGGTGCTTATGATTATAGAAAGGAGGGTAAAGAAATGTGTTAACTATCTTTAGTATGCAACTGATTAACATTGAGCCTTGAAAAAGTCTAGAACACTACAAAACTCAGGAGGCATCAATTACAATAGTCAACATGATTTTTACCTCAATAAATATTTTGGCATTTTTTGTTCAATTTTGTGTGAAGATTTCGGAAATGACAGTAAAACCTTTGAATCATGTCACAATTTGTTTATAAATAGATTTTTATGTTCACGCATAATGCGTGTATCTAACAACGTTTCAGGGAAGGAAATATGACCCTGATCTGCTAAATGACCTGCAGTATAGTTGTTGCATGCAAACATAATAACTAACATAAATACTAAAACATAACACTGATCACACATACATCAACCAAATATTTTTTGCATTTAGTCATAGATGACAGTAGTGTCTCGGAGAAACGACTATAGTGCAAGCGGTTGATCTGAGTTTATTTGTGGAGTGTTTTTATGGTATAATTTGCCTACCAATGTGTTGTTATAATGCATAAGCAAAGGAAGTGTTTTAATCACCCTGACAATTTTTTCTATGTGTGTGATAAGCTTACAACAAAAACTCTGAGGAAGTAAATTTTTTGCTAATTACTTAACGTGCATAATCTTTGTATTTTGGTCGCAAGATTGGCGGCCTGGATCAAAACTGGTCTTTGTGTATGTCCTGTATTAGCCTACGAGCACAACAAATTTGAGGATTTGGATAACTAGGAAACTCAAAATTATGTCTTTTGCTGTACCTATGGTGTGTCGAGAACCATCTAACCACATTGATGAATGGTATTTATGTATGAAAAAAATATCAGAGCTGTCAAAAGAAAGCAGGCAGTTTTAAATAACCGAGCATACTATCTACAATAAGGTCTGTTTCAGATAGTGAAGGCTCCTCTGGTAAAGCATAGGCTGAAGGAACCAGTGATAAAGATAGTGCAGTTGAATTTGCTGCAAACTCAACTGAATCATCATATAAGGATTTGGACTACCAACCAAAAATTGACGACAAACTTCATATAACAAGCAAGCAAGAAGATTTGAAATAACTAGTTTGTGACCTAAAGTTAACCAAAGAACCAGCTGAACTTCTTGGCTCCTGACTACAGCAATGGAAATCAATTGAAGCAGGAACTAAATAACATTGTATCAACAACACAATGAGGTTTATTCCAAGTGTTTCACTATGGAGGATGGTATGGGGAAGACTTTATAGTGGTTTTATGAAAGAATTAGGCATTGAACATAATCCCAATGAATGGCGCATATTTATTAATGCATCAAAATTAAGTATGAAAGCAGTTCCACTGTATAGTGGATGTAAATATCTGTATCTGTCAGTTTCTCTATGTCATGCCGCTGGCTTTAAAGAAGAAACACATGGAAGTATGTCAAAGATTATGAGTGCAGTATAGTACCAAGACTACTTTTGACATGTCTGTAGTGATCTTAAGGTTGATGCAGTGCTTACAGGTCTACATGGAGGTTTCACAAAAATTACTGTATTCATGTTTGTGGAACAGTCAGGCAACAGAAAAGCACTATACTGCGCAACTAAGGGAAAAGAGAAGTAAATATTTACCCAGAAGAAGTAATGTAAATATGTTCCACTGGTTTAACCAGAAAAATGTTGGTTTTCCACCTTTACATATAAAGCTTGGTTTAATGGAGAATTTCGTTAAGAACTTAGATAAAATAGCAATTGGATTCATCTAGCTCACAGATTTTTTTTCTAACATTACAGATGTTAAATTTTTTTCCCCATTCTCAAATTATCGGGAATTTCGGACTAGCAGGGTTTGGTCTAATGAGGCTTTACTGGACTTTAATAACCGTATTTGGTTTTATGCCAAAGTCAAGCTTTACTTTTGGGTAGTAAATATAGGTTCTAATCAAATAAACACTACCGGCTCTTTAGGCTGCCTAAGTTTGAACATTTTGTTCAGATCAACGCATTGTGTTAAATTGTTTACTCACTTATAATTTGAACCAAAGCAAGTTTTCTGAATTTGTTTAACTATACATGATGACTTGAATGGACCGACATAAACACCTACACCTACCGTACTGTAATATTATGTAAAGACAAAATCTTGTCCACAAGACAAATCAAAGTAGCTCAGTGGTAAATAATTGATGTATAATGGGTTCAACTCCTGCCTAGGTTTTCTGGTTTTCATTTTTCAAAAATTGTTTACACGACCAAATTCAATAGACTGAAAATTGAAAAATGACTCCTGGACACGGGAATCGAACTTGGGACCTTTGGTTTAGTACGCCAATGATCTAACCACTGAGCTATCCAGGAATCGTCCCGTGCCCAGGGTCATTCTTCCCTCATATTTTAAGGCAGAGCCTATGATGGATGTGCGGAAATCGTTGGCTACAAATGTGTGATTTTATTAAGATCACGAGCTATCAGATAACGCAGCCACCTTCGACTCGGTAGTTGGCTTATTGCTGCCATTTGTACAATTATTATAATTGTAAGGGATTGCATATTTAAGAATCAAATAGACAAAGCTATTATTTATGCTTTATACAAGTGGCAGCATTAAGCCAACTACTGAGTCGAAAGTGGCTGCGTTATCTGATAGCTCGTGATCTTAATAAAAAAAAACATTTGTAGGCGACGATTTCCGCATGTCTCTCTCTGCCTTAAAATATGAGTGAAGAATGACCCTGGCCACAGGTCGATTCCTAGATAGCTCAGAGGTTAGAGCATTGGTGTACTAAGCCAAAGGTCCCGAGTTTGATTCCCATATCCAGGTGTCGTTTTTCAATTTTCAGAATATGATATCTAGATGAACTCAAATACAATATCATATTCTGAAAATTGAAAAATGACACTTGGACACGGGAATCGAACCCGGGACCTCTGGCTTAGTACGCCAATGCTCT